>JARJDX010086706.1:0-10538 GCA_030264735.1 Gymnusa sp. GC000175
TTAATTTTGTTTTGTTTTGTTTGAAGACATCAGCTACAGATAGCTTTAAATTAAATTAAAAAAGCATGGTCTTGTGGAAAAAACAATTACAAAACAATCACAAATATGTCAAAAAAATATATACAAAGCGTGGTAATAATAATAAATATAAATAACTCAAAATTGGATGCATAGTGACCATGGAAGTGCCTTGGTTCTTCTAGGCCTTCTTCTTTTATGTTTTCCAGGTGGGACCCACTTAAAATGTTCATCCGGTATTCGCCCCTATTCTCATTAAAAATTCAACTGTGTATGTACTAATTAACCATAATTCTAATTTATGGCGTAATAAATTAATTAAAAAAGAAATAAGGAATTTTATCTTTTTGAAAACGAGTTGGCAACCCTAGTATAATTTTTTTTATAAAAAGAGTTGGCAACCCTTATTAATGTTTAAAGAAAAAAGTTTGTAATTGCAGAATGTTGATAAGGCTTGAAGCATTAAAAAATTTAATACGATTGGGTGGTAACCCTAATTTTAAAAAATGTACTTTTATTCAAAGTTGGCAACTCTTATTTATGTTTAAAGAAAAAAGTTTGTATTTCTAGGACCTTTATAAGCCTTAAAACATTAAAAAATTTAAATACGATTGGGTGGTAACCCTAATTTTAAAAAAATGTACTTTTTTCAAAGTTGGCAACTCTTATTTATGTTTAAAGAAAAAGTTTGTATTTTTAAGACCTTTACAAGCCTTGAAACATTGAAAAATTTAAATACAATTAAGTGGAAACCCTAATTTTAAAAAATGTATTTTTTTTTAAGTTGGCAACTCTTATTTATGTTTAAAGAAAAAAGTTTGCAATTCCAGGATGTTTATAAGCCATGAAACAATAAAAAATTTAAATACGATTAAGTGGTAATTTTAAAATATGTTAATTTAATTTTTTTAAAGTTAGCAACCCTGATGTTTTTTTTTTAAATATTGTATTTTACTTATATTAGATCTTTTTTAATGTTCAAAAAAAATTGTAAAGAACAAAACACAAATTTAAATTGAAAAAATTAAAAATAATTTAAAATTTGAGCGACTTGCGTCGATGTAAATTTTCTTACTTGCGGCTTTCTGGTTTAAGTCGTGTATTTTTAAAAAAATACTTAAACCCAAAAAAAAATTTACAAGAAAATAATTTTTTTATTACTTAAGATAGTCAATTTTTACTCTTCAATGTAAATCTGGTTGCGTGCGTTACGTGACTTTAAAATTGTTTATTGCGCATTGTACAATATAATTAATGCTAAGATTGGTATTTAATTTTTTGGTTAAATATATTATTTTAGGGAGTATGACGGTTTATTAACTATTGAGTAAGGTTATGACTCCCTGTGGGTTCGAGTCCCGTATCGGCGATAATTTTCAGAGAAAGTTAAGTACCCCTGGCACAAAAATGAGTAAATTACCAAATTTGATGGCAGTAAATAAAGAAAACCTGTTTATTTAATTTATATTAAAAAAATATGGTAATTCAGAAGACACACAAAAAGCCGTTGGTCCTTTTTATGACTTATTTATAACGTAAGGTAAAAGTTAGGCTTTGAATAATGGTCAAAATCGGACGCGCATCAAAAAGCGAAAGAAAAAACAAGTTTATACTAAGAAAAAAAATGTTATACAGGGTAAAGCAGAAGAACCAAATGGTTTCAAAATTATTCTATGACTTAATTATGACGTAAGGTAAAAATTATGCTCTGAATAATAGTCAAAATCGAACGTGCATCTAAAAGCGAAAGGAAAACCAAGTTTATACAAATGAAAAAATTGTTGTACAGGGTGAGGTACGAGAATCAAGTGGTTTTGGAATAATTCTATGACTTAATTTTGACGTAAGGTAAAAATTAGGCTCAGAATAATAGTCAAAATCGGACGCGCATCTAAAAGCGAAAGTAAAAACGAGTTATACAAAATAATAAAATTATGCAGGGTAAGGCACGAGAGCCAACTGGTTTCGAAATAATTCTATGACCTAATTATGACGTAAGGTGAAAATTAGGCTCAGAAAAGTAGTCAAAATCGAACGCGCATCTAAAAGCCAAATGAAAAACGACAAAAAAAAATTGTTATACAGGGTAAGGCACGAGAACTAAGTGTTTTCGAAATAATTCTATGACTTAATTATGACGTAAGGTAAAAATTAGGCCCAGAATAATGGTCAAAATCGGACGCGAAAGGAAAAACCAGTTTATACAAAGAAAAAATGGTATTCAGGGTAAGGCAGAAGAACCAAGTGGTTTTGAAATTTTTGGATTTTGCTGTAGACGAAATTTATTGGTAAAAAAATCTTTAAAAGTACATAGCATTTCATTATAATTCAGGTTTGGAAAATTAAGCATATGATGATCTTTTTCGAGGTCACATTATTAAAGGCGTTGAAGAAAATTGGTCTCCACCCTTTTTAGTAGGTCTCTATTGATTTGTATTATTTGCTGACGGATCGCCTCTTTTAACTTAATCAATGTACGGGGCTTCTCCGGTACCTTCATAGAAAAGAGTCACATGTGGACAAGTCAGAGCTCCGAGGAGGCCATAACACAACATCAAATCTCGAAATAAGATAATTCTAAATGCTATAAGCCAAGGAGTGCAACACATCTGGCGCACACCCCTCCTTTCCATAACAAAAGAGTAATACCCATTCCAAAAACAACTTGGTTCCCGTGCCTCACCCTATATATAACTAACCTATAACCAACCTATTTGAAGCAGATTTATTTTTTGCATTTTTTTAATTTTTGTAACGTGTTGTTTACATTGTACATTTACTTACTTTCGGTTTTAAGTCGCGTATTTTTATTGGTTGTTGCCAACATTTCGCTCGCCATTGCAGGGAGCATTCACAAGGCGAAAAAGTCCGACCCCCCTATTTCTTTGGCGTTTTTGCCATATGTAGAAAGCTGCAAAGACAAACTCTGACGATTTTACACAAATACAATGTAAAAAAGATTTTCAAATTAAACTCCAAATTTTCTAACTTAACAAACAGTGTCTATAAAACGCGTCAACAGCGATATGTCCTAAAAACATCGGCGGCTCAGTTGAAAATTTTTTCAAGACAGCTCATCACATTGATTTCACTAATGTCAAATCATTATCTATAATTCCTTAATATAAGAAGCGCAACATTTGCGAGGCTATTTGGATTCATAATAATCCCCAAAATTAAGAAAATTTACATCGACTCAAGTCGCGCTCAAATTCGGTTGTTTACATTATTTTCTAATTGGTTAAGCTTGTAGAAAAGAATTTCCTTTCCAACGTTTTTTATTATTCCAAAATCTACCCCCACTTTGCCATATTTTGATCAATAACCTATTTAATCTTGCAATTGGGGTATGTACAACCATTTCACAAAAATTATTAAGAAGGAAAACAACTGATCATTTTATTTGAAAGAAAGTTAAAAATGGGTAAGTAATCTATCACTTCTTCTCCTGCTTCTGGTTATTTTCCTGTCCAGATGTTGGACACTATTTTTACAATTATGACTTTCTGCTGGGTCGCTGAAAATAGCTGTGAGCATTAAGTACCAGCTTATAAGATTTTTTAGCCACTATGCGTTTTTTACCCAGTTACAGTTATCATTTCTGCTGGTACAAAATGTGGTAATTTTTCAGTAAATGTTTCAGGGTTTCTCAAACTGTGGTACATGTACCACTAAACCACTAATGGTACATTATTCTGGTTTTAGTGGTGCATGAAATATTTAGTTACCTAAAAAATATAAATTTTCTTTCATCCAATCATTTTTACTATTTTTACTCCCATTTTTATTTTTTTGTAAATTTTTTTTTGATTTTATTTAATCCCTCAATTTTAATTATTTAGTAGAAGTTTTGAAATAAATATTGTATCCCTTGTGATGATATTTTAATTTTCTTTTTTTACTTAGACATATGTGGCACATTTTGTATTTTGTTTTTTTTTTAAAGTTTGAGAACCGCTGTTCTAGGTCCTCGAGGTTTTAGGACCTCTTTGGATTTATTCATTTTTCAAAGAATGGTTTTATTCTTTATATGGTCCCTTCATGACAACCTAAGCATTATTCCATAAAGCCACGTCATAAAAGCTTCCAGCTGTCACTAGTTACGTCACTTTTTTTGTCATTTAATATAGCTTTATTCAAGCTTTAAATAAACATTCATTAAAGACAACTTCGTTAATTAAAACCCAATTTTAATAAAACTGAGTTAAAAGGCAATAAAAACTTACAATAATTAGGGTAAACACATTTGTTTTAATAGACGTAGTGCCATCAAGATCAATTGGTGGTGAAAAGGTATCATGCACTAATGACCTAATTTTACCACAAAGATAAGAATATTTATCGTTAGCTTCACATTTAACCCCAAAACTCATGTTATACAAATTTCGACCCGCAATATTTCCCGCAGGTTTATAATTACAAAACAACAAGTAATTCTGCCACAATTTACCGCCTATATGAATTTTGGCACATCCAATATATTTAGTGTCGGCCCAAACGATTTGCGAAAAATGCGGCACCGCAAATTCATACTGGTTAATAAATGTAGGCACATGAAACACGTCCACATCTTTGATTTCATTAAACCAAGCTCCCACAGCATTTCTCAATTCCTGATTGTTAAAAACAAAATTTTTACCGGTAGTACTGACAGCGTAAACATTTTGCCCCAAGCGTACTCCATCCAAGGTCTTTCGTAATTTATCGTGCTCTCGTTGACATTGTTTCGACCAACACGCGGCCATAAATTCAGTTTCTTTATCGTAGCTTAACACTTGCATGTTGGAAGCTGGTGGTAGGGTGTGGTTCTTAAAACGGTGAGTTCCATTTGCCACCGCGTTTCTGTATTTGTTGTGAATGTCGAGTAGGACTTGTCTTTCGTAATCGTTTAAAGTCTTGAAAGCGTCGGACGTTCTTCCGCATCTTCTAGCTCGTTCGCACTTATAGTAGCAAGGTGTGTTTCTCTGATCCAACTTGCAATAGTCTTTTAGGGTGGGTTGTTTGGGTAAAACTTTACCCAATAAGAGCAGAAAAATTGATAAATTAATTTGCGTTGTCATTTTCGATGACTTCTGGGATTAAATGTTTTTGGGCATAAATTTTTTACATTATTTCAAAAGTTCTTAAGAGCTTTTATACATAAGGTTACCTATCACAGTACATTTACAAGCAATTATCTTTCCGAGAATAATTTTAAAAGCACAATTATATATTAAAATAACATTCAACAGATGGCAGCACATAACCACCGCGTCATGTTATTTTATCTTTTTTATTTTAATTCACTTACTTTTGTAGTTTTTATGTTTTTTTGGCATTTTTTCATCTTAGTCACACTATTTTAAATTTACGTCTCACACTGTGTGCGCGAGATCTTGATATAGACTTCAACTCAGCCCCGTTTTTGGTAAAACTTCTGTCAAATTATTACAAAGTTTAGAAACTAGATTGCCATGTTTCACCTTAAATCAAAATGACGGGCCAAATTATGTCAAATTTTTATTTAAAAATAGAAAACAAAAAATCCACATTTTAAACGCAGGTAAATAATAAATGATAATCAAAAATACTAAGCTTATAATAGTAGACTATCTACTAAGTTTAAGAACAAATTTAAAGTTTAAAGTAAGTGCAATAACCTATAAATAAAGTTGATGTAAAAATTATTAAAGTTTGTGGTTGAAGCTTAATACTATCATCAAGTGATATGGGTGGTACATATGAGTCATCCGCCATCTCTCTAATTGTACCACACAAATTAGGATATTTACTATTTTTAGTACAGGAGCCTGCTCCACTTGTATACAATTTTCTTCCAATGAAATTACCCGCCGGTCGATAGTTGCAAAACATATCCCAAGTATAACCTTTCCTCATATTAAACATTTTGGCGCAACCAAGTTTAGAAGAGGCGCCCCAAATAACCTGCGTGAGATGTCCGGCGCCCTTGACGCTCTTAAACGAATTAAAGAACGGCGCTGAGTTGGCAGCCGTTAAAAGGCTGATTTCGTCGAACCAGGCTTGCACGCCGGCTGTCATTAGATCTATGGTGAGGCTAAAATTCCCCGAAGACGAGCGTGAGTACAGATTTTGACCCATATTAGTGCCATCAATCGCTATCCGCTTCTTATCATGTCCCCAAATGCATTGTTTGATGTAACAACCTGCCAAAAATTCCGTTTCTTTATCCCAGCTCATGGCCATTATATCACCCCCGGCGGGTAAATGTTGGGCGGAATATTTTCCACCAGCCACATCGTTTCTTAACTCGTTGTGCTTTTTCAAAAGGGCTTCCTTCTCCTCATCCGTTAATGACGCATAACTGTATCCAGTATTGCCGCAGGATGAACTTCTTTCACATTTGTACTTGCAAGGAGTGTTGGCTTTACTTTCTTTGCAGTAATCGCCCAGTTTAATGGCACGCGTGTAGTTTATTAGAAGCAATATCAAAATTACGATTTTCATTATGAAAAATTAGAACTTGTGCCAAAATAATACTTATTTATGTTGTTTATAAACATGCCAGTCGCCATAGCTACCCATTTTTATTTTAATGTTATAAGTAAGTTTGTTTAGGTTTTATATCTAACGAGACTAAGATGCATGATAGGATGCAGTCTCCGGGACCACATAAAAACACGTCAGAGGAAAGAGCGACATTCAAGGCGTGGTAAGATGGGCCCGAAATAGAAGGCGGAAGTGGAGAGACCATGTGGAGAGAATGGATGAAAATAGACTGCCAAAAATCGCCAGAACGGAGCTACCGAGATCAAAAAGACCCCTGGGAAGACCACCAACAAGATGGTATGCAAGCTGGAGCTCAGCGTCCAAACTGCAGCTATAGATGTTAAAGAAAAAACAGAATCTAGTCCTACTTAAAGAGTAAGCAGAAGAAGATCTAATTCGTAACTAAGACTTTGGTTTCCACAAATTTTAAATAAAAAAATTAGGGAATCTAATTTAATTTTAAGGGATCCCTTGATAAGAAGGTATGTTGGCATCTTAATCATTGCAAGGTACTTCAGATCGATCTTTTCTGCAGACTAGGCTTTCTTCACGAAGTGGTGGCACACATAAATGGGCGTGGAGCGTAAATGATTTACGGGGTTTTGGGCCAGTTTGTCTATATATTAGTTATCAATTTGTAGCCCTTTGTAGCTGTTAGTAAGCAACCACTAATTTCTATAGTTAGTCGTTGTAGGTGTAATGCCTTCTTGGATACATCACTCTACTCAGAATATATAAAGTACGACGCACCTTGCGTGATACCCACCAATCATCGTAAAATCTTTGCCAGTGTAGGACATTTTATTATCGATGCACGCATATAACCTGTTTAGTCTGTTTCCTTTTGCTGTAAAGGTAATGCCCTCTTCTACTCTTTCCCTGAAGTAACGTAGCATATGTTTTGCTGATTGCCAATGGCTGACGCTAAAGCATTTTTTAAACCCACTTAAAACACTGGTGACATGCTCTGTCTTTGGATGCGTCACAACAGACAGGAAGAAAAGTGTACCGATTAGGCTTTTCTTCATTCTCGATTATTAAATCTGGTGGTATGGAAAGTAGCAAGTGACTACCACACTGACATCGCGAAGCGAAAGAGTATATCTAGGATGTACCGTACCTGTTTATGGCGATTGCCGAATCGTCACAAGAAAACTCTGATACTTCTTCGGTCTTCCTGGTATACTCTGCTTCATCGAAAATTTAGCTTCAGCAAGAACTGGATCAACGTCCAAGTCAAAAAAATCGAGTTCATCTGCTTAATCTGGTTGTCTTTCGTCAGAGCGAAACTCAATGTTTTCTGAATTATATCTCTTTACTAGCTTGCCAAAAGAATCTCATCAACACATATTCTTCTACCTCTAAGTGATTTGAGCAAATATGTCTTTCAACGGTATTAGTCGATCCGAGTAAAAGTTTTCATACAAAAGACCATCTAATGCCAAAAACTCTTAAGGAAAACGAACATTGCGCAAAATTTCCACCACACGTTTGTCAGGGATCCAAACTCTAAAGACCTTAAAATCCGTATCAACACTAACGAACACTTATTTCCAGACACGTTAAAGTTAAAACTTTTCTGTACTTTCGTCCTGATTTAAACAATAAATTAACGAACCAAATTCATGAAATTTTCTTACGTTGTTGCTTCTCCCATCCACATCTTTATTGAGGATTCGTCCATCTAATCCAATTGTTGGACAACAATTCTTGATATAAGTTGCATTTGGTACTGCTTCTACCCAAAAACAAAAGTGACAGACCGGACTAAGGTGTGGTTCTTTCTCTTAACTGTACCATTCTATTCGGGGCTACGTTTTCTAACCCTTTGCAGCATCTCGATTATTGAATAAAAATGCATTTATAAATAATTCAAAATGTTCTCCTTATTTTACGTAAAACTTAACTCTAAATCAGATTCTGTAATCCGTTTTTAAAAATCTTTAGTGGTTTTTTAGAATACATATTTATCCAAATATTGCACAAATATAAAAATTTAATTTTCGTATTTCAACGTCAAAGGCGAATATATCTAAAACGTGCAGAGAAAAATTTAAATTTTTTACCTTCCATCGCGTAACACTTAACTCTTAATTAGATTTTAAAATCCGTTTATAAACATCTTTAATGCTCTTTAAGATATTTATCTAAATATTGCACAAAGTTAAAAATTTAATTTTCGAATATCAACGTCAAAGGCGGATATATCTAAATAAAAAATTAAATTTTTTACCTTTTATTACGTAAAACTTAGCTCTTAATCAGATTCGTTTTTAAACATATTTTATGGTTTTAAATAACTTAATACTAAATACCTGTTACCTAACACTTTAGACCAGTTGCTCCACAGTGTAGACCAGTTACTCTATACTTAAGACCAGGTAATCCACACTGTGGAACAGTTACTCGAATTGTATCCCAGTAACTTTGCTCTGTAAATTACTTACTTTACACTGTAGTCAAGTTACTTTTCAGTCTACACTGTGACTAGTTACCCTACAATTTGGACTCTACAATGTAGACCATCTACTATTTTATGTTGCGGACCAGCCACTCCACACTAAAAATTAATTTTAATTGAGTTTTTATTAGAAGGTTTAGGTAGAGCGCGTTTTAAACTAATATTAAGCCTTCACATTACTCTTTAGGTTTCGGTTTAGGCATCGTTTGTTTTTTTAAGATTACAGCGCCATCTATTGCGAATTAAAAAAAAAATGTTTAAACTAAACGTACTTATTTTTTTGCTTAGAATCTGAATCTGCAATAAAAAAAGTAGGTTTCCGCTTAAGATTTTAAAGTTACCCCCCTCCCTACCCTTTTGGGGAGGGGGTGGGTGGTAGTGTTTAGTATGGTTGAATAGATTTTTGAAAATCATTTTGGACGTATTTTTTCTTTTTGCGATAAGTTGTGTAATTCTCGAGATATTTGACCGTTTCCGAACTTTTGCCACACCCTGTATAATAAAATAATAATTGTAATTACTTTTATACAGAATATAGGACATTTATTTATTTAAGTTTTACTCGCCTAGTTTTTATTTTGGAAAAGTCCTTAATTAAATCGTCATAATTTAACAATTCACATATATCAATCGACATCATAGCCAGACCCACTAATTTTTCTTGGCTAATTGATGATGAGTTTTTTAATATTTTTAATTTGGAGAAGCTGCGTTCTTCAGAAGCAACTAATACTGGAAAGTTAAATTATTAGTAAGCAAATGATCAAATTTGGAAATATTGTAGTTATTTATTTTTGTATAAATGGTTAAGTATTTCTTGTGGTTCCATTTAAGAGGGTTTAACACCGCAGATAAATTTATAATTTCTTCACAAAGTTCAGGCAAAATAATAAAATTTTCGTTATAAAAATTAAAAAATGCGAATTGTGGCCGAGGCGCCTGGAGCAACCGTTCCATTGCTCCATGCCACCGCACGGCCCTGGGTGAAATCTCAAAAAAAATTGCACGATTACTTCACTTTCCTTTTTCGGGAAACTAAAAATCTTATTATTAATACATCAATCAATTATTATTAATTATTTCAAAGAAAGCATCGAATTTATTCCGAAAATTTAAAGGTTCTCCGCAATAACAAACAAAACGCTGTCAACAATAAAGTGGTCTACGCCAGAGATTCTTAACAGGAGGGGCGCAGACCCCTGGGGGGCCGCGGACAGTATATAGTGGGGCCGCGAAAATATTAGAATTTTTTAAGTTTTTATAATTTTACAAATAAAAAAAAATTGTTACTAGTTTTATTGGTATATTTAAAAGCTTTTTTGTACGAGTAATTACGAGTTACCTAATGGTGGGGGTGAGGGTACTGGCCGCGAAAATAAAAGGTTAAGAATCACTGAACTATCGTTTGTTTTTCTGGTAATTGTCACGCTTGTGTGTCAACTATCATTAGTTTTTTTGATAATCGTCACGCTTGTGTGTCAACTAACGTTTGTAATTTGGTAACCGTCACGCTTGTGTGTCAACTATCGTTTGTTTTTCTGGTAATCGTCAC
>JARJDX010086730.1:0-15813 GCA_030264735.1 Gymnusa sp. GC000175
AAGGTAGAGCAACACATACCTAGGAAAAAGAAAAAGCACAGAAAGGTGGAGAATACTAAAGAACATTAGACGGGAACACATAGTGCAATGGAGGCAGAAGAACAAGCCGGATTCAGAGCAGGAAGATCTACCATCGACCTCCAATTTACGTCGTAAATCGTAGAGAAGAAAATTGCATATAATCAGGAAGTTCATTGTTCGTGGACCTTAGGAAATCATATGACAGCATTCCTCTAGTAAAATTGTGGAAAGCTTTACAACATACCAACATAAATGCTTAAATAATAAAAGTAATTAAATATCTATATAATGATGCAAGAACACAAATAAAAATAGGAAACAACTTAACAACCGGGTTCCCAGTAACAAAGGGACTCAGATAAGGGTGCTGTTTATCGCCGACATTGTTCAAAGTCTATCTAGAAAGCGCATTAACAAGGTGGAAGAGAAACTGTGAAACAATGGGCATACCTGTAAATGATACATCAACAATCTACACTTTTGCATTTGCGGATGATTAGGTGGTGATTGCACAAGACATGGATGACATTGAATATATGACACGCAAACTAATTAAAGAGTATGATAGGTGGGATCTAGAGGTTAACATACAGAAAACAGAATACATGTGTATAGAAGGAGAACAACAAGATCTGCATATCTCAGATAAACAGAAGATCAAGCACTGCAGTTCATTCAAATACCTGGGCAAAAAAATATCACAAGAGGAAAATCTAAACAAAGCAATAGCCGAAAGAAATCTTCAAGGTAGAAAGGCGGTGTCCATGCTAAACGGTATACTATGGGATGAAAACATTACAAAGGAAAACAAACATAGAATATACAACTCAATAATTAAAAGTATAGTAACCTATAGTAATGAAGTATGGCCTATAAAGGATAGAGCAAAGAAAACACTAAAAGCCACAGTAATGGACCACTGGAGAATAACGGCAGGAAAGTCTAGATTGAATAATATTAGAAATGAAAGGATAAGGGTAATAATGGAAGTAAAGCACGATATTGTAGATGACATAAGAACTGGACAACTTAGATGGTACGGACATGTACAGAGAATGGGCCAAGACCGACTCCCGAAGAAAGTACTACACTGAACACCATAAGGAAGAAGAAGGAGAGGAAGACCACGGAAAATCTAATGAGAGGGTAAAATAAGAATAGGGTAGGAGATCCAGAGGAGAGGACTGGAAGAAGAGACTTGGAGAAACAGAGATGGTTGGAGATTAGGAATCGAAAGACGCACAACGTTGTAACCCGATGAATAAAAGAAAGGTCGAGCAATAAAAACTAGATTTAAACAACATGCAAGAAACAACACAACTTCCAACTTCTTTAGACACTTATGGATCAACAATCATACCTAAAAAACTACAAACAATATAAAAATTTTACATAAAAAAGAAAAAGGAACACAACTATATCCACTAAAAACTCTAGAAATAATTAAAGTACAAAATGACGCTAACATAACATGCCTAAATAAACAATAAAACCTGACACATAATCCACTCTTTACATTTATGAAAATCAACCTAAACTCCAATAATAAAATTACTATAACAGCAACAGATAAAAATACTACAACAAACATTGAAAAACACAACCACAACAACAAAATATAACCAAAAAAGAAATAGAATCCCGGAGAAGCACATGGTGCAAATTTCTACAAAATCTAGCAATAACAAAATCTGCAAATAACAATTTAAAATATACACTTTAAATGACAAGTAAAACTTATGAATTATTTACAATTTAATACAATGAAACTATGTAACATAATTGTAAATTTTCTTACTTTCGGTTTTAAGTCGCGTATTTTTAGTGGTTGTTGCCAACATTTTGCTCGCCATTGCTGGGAGCATTCTCAAGGCGGAAAAGTCCGATTAAAAGTCAGTCATCGGACTTTTCTGCCTTGAGAATGCTCCCTGCAATGGCGTGCAAAACATTGGCAACAACCAATAAAAATACGCGACTTAAACCTAAAAGTAAGAAAATTTACATCGACTCAAGTGGCGAAAGCTTAAATCTAAATTATGTAACATAATGTTAATATAAAATAAGATTTCCTTGGAGAGAAAAGCTCCCGCTGATGGCCATAGAAAGTTCAAAATAAAATAAAATGTTAAATATATCATGTAATATTATGTAATAAAATATGTTTACCACTAAGATCTCCTTCCATTTCAAAATAACTTCTTGTTCCACAGTACTTGCAACCATAACATTTTATATTTTAATATAAAATATTGTTAATTTTCCATATTGTGTGTGATACCGGATGTAAACTTGTAACACATATTCTTGTTTATTATAGTATTGACGTCTCACGATGAAACAACCGTTTCGAAGAAAGTAGTCTCAAAGTAAAAAAAATATTAAATAAAATATGAAGATTACTAATAAATTCAACTTTATTTAAAAACACCTTTATAATGGATCTCTTCAACAAAATAAAACAATTAATATATTTCATCGCTAGAAAGCAAAAAAAGTCTATTTAATCATGTAAAAATTAAATATGGCGTCCATTTAAAATAAGAATAGAATAAAAGAAGTATTAGTGTGTCGGAAACCGCCATCTTGAATTTGATTTTGACAGCAGTTTTAGGTTTCCTTCATAGAATCAAGTAAATTTTAAATAAATCTACATAACATTGTTTATTTAACCAAGTCTCCATCTTTAATATTTTCGACCACCCTGTTTAAATATAAATAATGTAAAAAATACCACAATTTTATTCTGAGCAAAGAATCTCTTACAACTGTCCATAAATATAGAAATACTTTGTCGTATAATAAATTTTATAGATTAAAATTTACTAATGTTTTTTGTGTTTTTAATAAATTTAAATTTGGTAGCAACCTTGGTAAAATATGGCGTGGACAGGGGAGGCTAATGATTTGCATTTTTTTTGCGTGTCAGATTAACAGTTTACTTTATCTTGGCACGTTTCAGATCGATTTTAGTGACCGTGTTTCATACTTGTGAAAACTTCAACATTTTTCATCCACACAGACGAAATACGGAAACACTTTCCAACAACTGTTCAGTACCCCAGAGACCTATAGGCCAGTAAAAGTGGAAGCCTGAAGAGAAACTAAAAGTTTAAAAAAAGAAAGTTCATCAAATGTAGATACATGGCTAATACTTCAAAAAACAACTTTTTATGTGAATACGTAAAAGTAAAGAATTTATTTTCCTTGTGATTTTACATTTATACGTTTTAAAATTAATTTAAAACAAAAGTTTTAAGCTGCATTATATTTAGTATAAAAAAAACTAATTAAGATTTTTAATTTAAAAAAACGTCTATGAAAATTTTATTATAATTTTTATAACAATTAGTACCTTTAAATAAGTCTGTCATTACCATTTCAAAGGATAACAATGAATAACATGAACATCACCATCTTCTGTCATTAATGTCTGCGTAGGCTAAAATATATTTCTGAGTATAAAGCAAATTTATGTAATATTTATGAGAGATCACAAAATTTAGACATAAATCAATATTAATACAAAAACTGCACATTATACACAAAATAACATATTTAAATATAATAAAATTCAGAAAGCTGAAAGCGGGGCTCATATTCGGCATTGTGAATAAATTCCCGTAATAGTTACATAACATATTTTCAATGAAAAGGGCGTTGAGAGATTCGCTATCAGGATCTGATTGTCTGACCTATATTTCTCTCAAAAAGGGGTGCATTTTATCAGAAAACAAATCAAGAATTGTTTAATGTATATATTAAAGAAATTATAGTCCTCAAAACAAAGAATTAAAAAACAACAATTATAAATAAGTTTTAGAATAGATAAATATTGTATTAAACATATTTTTAAATGTATTAATTGGTAAAATATATTCTAATTAAGTTTTGTACAGCTTAAACAAAAATATAAAATAGAAAAAAAACTTTTAAAAGGTCTACAAAAATATGTAGATTGCAAAAAAGCAAACACTTGGCTGAAATCCACTTTTTTGGATTTTATACAACTTTTCGTTGTTGTTGGGATAACCTGCTTAGATTGGTTCGGTGGGTGTGGTTCGTTAAAATAATTTTAAGCTAAAAGAAAATTATTGGGCGCCAGCAAATTTAGGATTTGCACAAAAATACAATTACAAAGAAAACCTAAGTGGGTTTACGTGTGTTCAATTGTCCTAAATAAAAACAATTAACAAACGACTATGGTAAATAAAACGCAACTATAAGTTTAGCTCGTATATTGCATATAAACTCAAGCGATGAAACAAATGAAATCAAATTAAATAGAAATTAAAATAGATATTACGTTTCTGATTTTAATGTTAACGTGGGGTTGCTTAGGTTTATCTCCATTTCCCTCCTGGTCGGGCTCTAAGACAGTTGGACTCGTAGATACGTAAATGACTTCATGTCAGGATGATACTGAGGCAGACCATAAATAAACCGTAGTTTAAGCTCGGGATATCGGGAGTTTTTTCACCAATGCCCTTCTTCCCGGATGCGTTACCAGTGTTCATAAAAAAATATACAAAAATTATTGGTTTAGCAAGCAAACCATAACAATGAAGTAATTAGTAATAAAAGCGGATATAAGCAGTGTGAGCAAATTTAAAAGGAAAAAATAAGCAAATATACCAGAAAAAAATAAATTACAAAATTAAATAGACAATTTTTTTTTGGAAATACATACCCTTACAAAAAAATTAACAATTTAATTTTTGGCCAGATAATAATCTAAAAATTTACTTCTGTCTAATTAATAAAGAAAAATTAAATATGATTAATTACCTACAAGGAAAATTAATCGATATGAAACATTAAGAAGAAGAATAAAATTTAAACTGTATCCCAATACGAATAACACTGAAAATTATTAACAAAAAATGAATATTATTACAACCACTTCACAATTATTAGTAAAGTAAGAAGTAATTTTAATTTTTCCTGTTCTATATATTTCATTTTTTTAGTGATTGTTTATCTTTTACTATATTTTTGTTTGTCTCATATCATTTCCTTATTTTAGTTGCTTTGTTTTCATTTATCTTAGATTTTCTTCTTGCTTTTCCCAAAATCACTGGGTCTATTAATTTTTAAAAAACTTTAAATAACTTCCAGGGTGATCAGTCTATATGGGTACCTACATTTGTGTATATCATCTCCACAGCTCATATGACACAACTGATCGAAAGAAATTCATATTTAATCTTTTACAAAAATTAAGGAGAGCAGAGCAGCCGAGCGATAAACGCTGGACTAGCACCTTAGAGGTCCCGGGTTCAAATCTGGCACAATTTATAACTCCAGATTTAAACTTTCTTTCTGCTCTCAGGTGGTTGGGAAGTCACCTTAAAGGCCGTTGGTCCCGTCTGTGACGTAACACCTGCCCTGTTACTTATATTAAAAGACATAAAAATTAGGCTGTCTATACCCAAAAGCGAGAGCTCTCGCTCAAAAACGGGTCCATACATACAAAAATTAGGAAGCTCCCAGTGATTTTTAGCCTTAATCCACTAACCAAAGGTGCCAATTTATTGGTCAGCATTCTAGGTTTTTAAAAAATATTTGAAAATTATCAACTTCATGAAAAACAAACATACCAAAGTGTTTAAAAATATTTTTGCAAAAAAAAATGTTTTTATCATTTTTTCACAATTTTTAAAAAATTATTGTTCCTTGTCGATACTTTTTTAGTGCAATAATTTATACATTTTAACAAATTGAATTTGAAAAAGCATAATGTATTTTAATAAGCTAATAATTATTCAACCTTATTATGTTACTGTTTTAAGTGACGGGTTATCTAAAAAAGTCGTGTGGCGACCATACCCCCATTTATTTGTGTGATAACCTATTTTAAAGGATTTTTAATAAATAAAACTGCTTTGACTGATTTTTGTATCTCGGATTAAATGTGCAGTTTTTAATCGGGTTTCAAAATTAATAAATCAATGGGGAATAATTATTAAAACTTTTTTTACTTATAATACAAACCTCAAAATAATAAAACATATTTTTCATTCAATTATATTGTTCAATTATTTACTATTAATTGTTATTTTTTTTTCAGATATTAGAAGAAAAGTTATTAGGGAGATAAGGTAAATATAGAAAATTTTACAGTAGTATATAAAATTTTTGGATTATTACATTTACTAACTAGTAACTACAGAAAAGTAAGAAATGAGAGATAACGATGTTATTTCGTAGTTACGCCACCCAATTAACACCAATTGGCAAGACTGTTGACCCAACTTTCACAGACAAAACGCAAATAAACTCACATTGTCAATCGCAAAGTACGCCAATGATTAAAATATTTAAACAAGTGATTTTTGATTTTTTGCATATAATTACCAACATTGAAATACCGAACGTCGTTTGGATTGTCTAGCTACGCAGTCACGTGGTTAATAATCTTTTACAATGGCACAGTTTTTAGGATTTGTACATACCATTTTTTACCATATTTCTAAAGACAAAGATTTTTATTTCTGTTTTACTTTTAAGCCACTATTAAATGTAAAAAAATCTTTAAAAAATAGAATCCACATGGTCCCTTAGGACCCAATTGTTTTATTTTGTTTCCTATCAAATTTTAATTTGAACTATTTAATATACAGGGTGGACAAAGGGCCTGAAAACGTTTAAATATCATGAAAAATACATTTACAATTAAAAAAATAAAAACAGATGTTTAATATTTAAAAAAAAGCCATTTAATAAAGCTAAATAAGCATTTCTATGTTTATACAGGGTTGAAATTTTTTAATGCAGATTCAGATTCCACGGTAAAAAATACATAACTTTTACTTGAAACACTTTTTGTTATTCTAATAGGTGGCAATTTAATCGCAAGATTTATTTTTTCTCCGATTACAGCGCCACCTACAAAAGAAAATCCGAACGACTACTTTAAATTTGAAAAGTAAGGCTTGAAAACTATTTATTGGTTAAATGTAACCAGGAATTTTTGGCATCTTGTTTATGGTAAAATGGAGCTCTTTCTGTTTTTGAACGGTTTAAAACTTTGGTGTTAGTTATTCTTTACTTCCTGCTTCTAAAATATCCTTCTGTATATATCTATATATATATTTTGATTGGTTTGAGTTTTTTCACAACAGGGGCTAGAACCTTAGAATTAGCTTTCACATCTATACAAGAGTACTGGAAATACATAACAATTCTTCACCTGGAACATGGAATATGGGTTTTAAAAAAGATTTTTTGCTTTTTTGACAGTTCACGTAATATGTGCTAATTTCTATTCTTTGGTAAGTTAAATTGAGAAAATACAATTTTTAAATATTTTAAAATTCAGTTTAGGAATTTTCCCCATATTTAATAGTTCCTGGTTCTGGGAATCCTAAGTTTTTCATTTATTTAACTTATTTTAAGTTTATTTTCTGTTTTTAGAATAGGTCCCTAGCAATTATTATTTTTCTGGTCATTTGAAATGTTTTATGTACCTAACGTGTTTTTCGTGTATTATGATTCATACCCCCTTGCTGCAGCTTTTTCCGATTTATCTACACTGAAAAGTAGTTAATTCTTCAATTTTCTTTTTTATTGATTTCTGTTAAGATCGCAAAATCAATCTTTTGTAGGTTTAAATCGTTTATTATTTCAATAGTCTTGTTTCTTATTTCCCGAACATTCTAGTTGGCCAAATTTATAGTCCGTTTTCTAGCTAATTGTCGTCGTAAGTTACTATTATCAGAAATGAGTAAATGGGCAGACTCGCAACCAGAAGTACCAGAATTATCTGTTTAGGTTTATATCCTTGTCCAATAGCTCTAATTTTTTCAGAGATCCAGATGCTTGTCCTACACCACTGGCGACTGGTGTATAAAACAGATGTATATATGATGTATACATAACCTAACGTAACCCTTAGGTTAGTTAGGTTAAGTTAAGTTGGGTTAGGTTAATTTAACACAACCTAACCTAACTAACCTAACCTAACATTCCGAGCCTAATTTTTTTATTTAAATGTTTTAAATCGGATATTCCTGTTTTCGCCTATAAGGAATCACCTCAAAATAAAAGACATGCAAAGCAAAAAATGCTTTTTTGCCAGAACAACCTATTAACCAGTTGTTTTTTTTTCTACATTTGAATAAAATTTTCTGTTATAACTGTGACTTCTACTTTTTGAAGCCTAAAAAATGTTTAAAACAGATGTTAAACGTCCCAAAAATTTTATTTTAAATTTCAACTGCATTTCAGGCGCGAAAATGTTATTTTTTGTAAATACGTTACTGAATTTTTTTCTTTGTATTTTTTTTATAATAAAAATTCAATATTTAAGATAGTTGATTAATTCTCATAAAGAAATTCACTTATTTGATGACAAAAACAAATTTACGGCGGTTTAAGCTGCAGAATAGTCAGCCTGAGATACACGTAATCACGCGTTACCCCCACTACACTTTTTCGACTCGTTGCGTAGCAATACATGCTTTGATGCGGGCTGTACAAAATGCAGCTCTAGCCTAGCGCACAGCAACGATCCCTGTATGCTGTGATATTTCGAATTACCCAAACACTTTACGTTATATTGTTATATAATGAATTATTTATTATATTATAGATGATAAATATAAAACAAAAATTGTAATTTCTTATTGGAGGGGCTCCAGCGCTTATGGACGAGCCGCCCCTGCCCTGCACCCCTCCCTTTAGCCATGCAGCCAACCACTGTAACGCTCGAAGACCAGGCGACTTAAGTCTTCTTGGACATGGGAGTAGGATTTGTTGGTTAACTTATGTGAGTGTGCAAAGTGCAAGCCTTTGTAGGAGTTTTGGTTCTGCATAAAAGATAAGAAACAACCATTTGGTCTCCAAAAAATAATATATTATGGAATGTAAATAGTCTTGATGCTCATTTATTAATTGAAACTGAAAAAAATAAACGAATGGCAATCAAACAATTGACCATTCAAAATATATTTCTTTACGCAAATAAATAGTTAGTCATGTCTTTCAGAATTTAAATTTTCACTCTGGTTACAGTTTTAATTGGTGTAGTACCCTAAGATGCTGTTTTTATTAACATTATGTGTGTCTTGTTAAGTTGAATACGTATGAAAAGCTTTTTTAATATTAACTTTGAAAAAAGGTACTGCATCGTCTAAAACTTAAAATGCAATAATCTGATATCAAAATATATCATATATCAAACTTCAAAATAAAATTGTAATCATGATAGATGGTGCTGTAAACACAGGAAAATCGATTCTTGCCATATATTTTCCCGCAATTAAAGCGTCACCAACGTTGATTAGAAAAGAATGTTTTAGGTAAAAATAATTTATATTTTACCGCACAATCCGAATCTGCAATAAAAAGTAAGGGTCCTCCCTTGCGGTTGGGCAAGAGGCAAATTTAAATTTTCATGCGATGTCTCCCACTTTTCATTGCAGATCCAGATAGTATGGTCAAAAATAAATGACTTTTACCTAAAATATTGTTTTGTAATCATCGTTGGTAACGCTGTAATCTTAGGAAAAATAATTCTTAAAAATTTATTTTTAATGCGTTTATAGCGCAATCCATTACCATTACGAAAATATTTTCAAGACAAAGTTACGTATTTTTTTCCCGTAGAATCTGAATTTCCAATAAAAATGGGTATTTGCTATTTGAAATTTTAAAGATTTTGATATCTGATGATTGAATTTTAAGATTTAGATGATGCAGAACTTTTTATAAAAAGAATTTAAAATTAATGTTGTAACCAACTTAGCTAGACACATGGATGGTAAAATTTACAATACATATTTGTTTTGAATTCTGATTTTTAAAAATTCAAAATTATATAAAAAAAACTTTATATATCAGTTTTATTCATGTTAAATTTAATTAAAACGTGGAACATTTTGTAATATTATTGAAAATTTTACATAAAACAAATTTTAATCAAAATACCTTGTAGTTACCAATATTAAAAGCACGTTACGTTTTAGGGAAGAATTTCTTTAATGCATTATTTTTATTTTTTGAATATTAATTATTACATTTTTAAGTTATTTATTTTATGCAAAAACTTTTATATTTAAGAGATAGGATGAAGATTATGAATACCATTTGATAATCCGATGAGTTTAAGATAAATCTCCGGAAAATTAACTTAATTTAAGCCTTTTTTAAAGCTCCCTTTATAAGAAAAAGAAAATCTTTGAAAAGTTAAATATAAAAAAGGGGACACCCCGCTGATTGCGATTTCACGTGTCAATTATGAAATGATTGAAAATCAATTGAAGACTTTTCTTTAATTGTTCCTTTCGTCAAATTAAAAATAAAAGAGTTTTAAAGTTTTTTAAGTTTTTAAAAGTTTCGTTACCTTCACTGGAGCGATATTTTGTCGTCCTGGTATAGTCCCCTTTAAATTGCAGCTTTTGTATTTTTTTCTCTTGTGTGTGTACACACCTAAAAAAAAAATCTCATAAACGAAGTCCTTTATACAGCGCTGAAGGTGTATGGTTATAAAATGAGGAAACTTTCACATCCCAGTCCGGAAATTTTGTTCTAACACCTCCCCCAGGATCTGTTATCCTTAAAGATGCGAAACAGTAGATTGTCAAAACTGATTTTATTGTAACCTAAAATATGTTTTTTTTTTAATCATAAAAAACGAGTTTTTAATAATTCGCTTTGGGAAATTTTACAATCAGGGCAAGCGATGATTGTCAAATAAAGAATGCTGTAAATCCTTCTGAGATAAGCCGGTCTTTAGTTTGGATTCTTGCGAGATAAAATTTGCGATCAATACGCTCTCACTCACTAAGAAAATCCGCACTTGGGACTGCATTGCTAATATTCTGGGGTACTAGGTGACTGAATTATTAGCTGCGCGGAAAATAAAGAGAGAAAAACTTTCATTCGAAATTGCTTTTATTTTGCATAAGCTTACATTACCGAGCTATTATTTAAATCAACAAACTCGTAAAAAATGTTCTTGCAATTTTTTTTAAATTACAGGATCAAATATAAATCACTAGTTTATAAAACATGAAAAATATATTTATGACAATAGATGATTATATCATTTTTCTTTTGTTATTAGCTAAAATAAAAAATCGCATGCTCCAAGCCAGTGACCTGGAAAGGTTAAAAAGATTTTTTAAAGTTGGGTCATGTAAGATGATCAGTTCTATAAACGGGCCATCAATAAATCATTTCCATTCAAAAATGTAGATTTAGGTTCACTTTAAGAGCCGATTTACCGTTTTATCCTTTTTGCAACTTCTATTTACATTGAACACTAAAAGAATTTTCAAGTTAACTCTAATAATATTTACATAAGGTTTTAAATTATTCATCAGTTAGAAAAATATACACCTGGAGACACTAGAAGTAAATGCTGTAATTAATTTTATAAAGATTTAAAAAAATTGTTTATTTACACAAAGGCCTAGGATCTAATGGAGAATTTTAAAAGTCTACCTACAGTAGACAGGATAGAAAATTGCTATGCCTCAATCGTTGATTCAAGGGATAAGGTAAAATAAGTATACTTTGAAGGTTTGATGGAAATCATATTAATTGAGGATATTAATTAATTAACGATCAAACCGGAAAAGAAAATAATAGTGATATTGTAGGCAGGTATGGCAAGAAGGTAGTAAATGATAATGGACAAAGTCTGATTGAATTATGCCACCAATAATAATGATACAAAATTGGTTTTACAACCATCATTTTCCCAAACAACTTGCTAACTTAAATTAATTATTGACCATATCGTTAGCAAACAGAACACAAAAATGTAAGTGAAAGACGTAAGAGTTCAACGAGACGCAGATTGTGGTACCTCATTACTTACTTCGCTCAAAAATATATTTTTTATTCCATCACAAATAAAACCTGCGAAGATATCAAGTTAATTTGTCAAAATTTCTGTATTAACTAAGAGTAAGTAAGAAGCTTAGCGAAATATACTATGCATATGGCATAAGTATTTGCAAGAAGCTGGTTCAGAAAATTCAAGAAGTAGTTGAGAAAGCTCTGCTATCGGCCGAACAGAAAAATAAAGATAAACTTTCAGAGTGATNGGATTAAAATGCAGACCCATCAAGAATAGTTAATAATCACGTAACCGCGTAGGTAGACAACTTAAACGTCATTTGGTATTTTGATGTTAGTTATCATTTGCAATCAATTACATGTTTGAATATTTTAATCATTGGCGTTCGTTGTTACTCACGGTTAGAGTTTATTTGCATTTGACCTATGTATTTTAGTTGTGCAATATTCATTAGATATGTTTTTAATTAATCCTTTATGCTTTACTATAGTGCCAATAATTGGGTTAACAGTTTTACCAAATGGTTTAGTTAGATGGTCTAACGTGGTTACGTGGTTATCATTCATTTTTGACTTCTTTGTACACAACTTTTACTTGAAACATTTTCTTATAATAATCGTTAGTGGGTAAGTGGCGCTGTAATTGCAGAAAAAAATTATCGCAAGATTTGTTTTTTCTGCGATTACAGCGACATCCACGATGATAACGAAATTGTAATACAGGTAAAATTTATGTGTATCCTTCCGTAAAATTTGAGTGTGTACTAAAAAGTGGTGATTTTAGTTTTAAAATTATGTTTCCTTCATGGAGTGTGGCGTGTATGTTTTAAGTAAAAGTTATGTATTTTTATCAGAAAAATTTGAATTTATAATAAAAAAATGAGGGTTCCAATATAA
Organism: Gymnusa sp. GC000175; assembly: GCA_030264735.1. Lineage (NCBI taxonomy): Eukaryota > Metazoa > Arthropoda > Insecta > Coleoptera > Staphylinidae > Gymnusa > Gymnusa sp. GC000175. The sequence goes on from JARJDX010086730.1 coordinate 12,724, forward strand.
ATTTTAATGTTGGATCCCTTCCTCACCCACTGGTGGTATGCGGATGAAATTTTTGACTGAATCGAATATCCTCCTTCAAATCCTCAAAGTTTTGTTTAAAATATTTGGTCATTTGATTTCTATTTTTCGATATATTCCCCTGTTAAGATTAAAATGGGACACCCTGTATATCCAGGGTGTCCCAGATAAGTTTTTCGACATGTGCATCTTGAGAACCGTAAGAGATACGATGTCGGTTAAATTAGACAAAAGTTGCCTCATTGTTAGACCAATTTGGTGATGTCTCGATTTTTTTTCTAAAATGCATAGGTCACTAGATATCGGTGAAAATATAATATTTACGATTTTTAATTTTTGCTCATAACTTTCCTATATGAAGTAATACACTATTTTAATTTGCACTTTATAAGACACTTTTCCAAGAAGAATTAACAGGGATGCTTAAAATTTTTCCAACATTTACAGTTTTCGAGAAATTTATGTTAACTTTCATATTTCATATGGGGGTCATAGTAGGCTATACCTTCAAAAAGTAGATCTTTTTTTTCTTATTTTAACGATGTTTTATTTGTGTATGCTATTAAATTTTTAAAGCCCTGAAAATTAAAAAAACACATGTAATTGTGATATTTTATTAAATGTAGTAAATTATAGTTAGCCATGATAAGAAGAAAAATATAAAAATCTTTTAAGCATCCCTGTAAATTCTTCTTAAAAAATTGTCTTATTAAAGTGCAAATTAAAATAGTGTATTACTTTATATAGGAAAGTTATGAGCAAAATCGTAAATATTACATTTTCACCGATATCTAGTGACCTATGCATTTTAGAAAAAAAATCGAGACGTCGTTAAATTGGTCTAATAATGAGGCAACTTTTGTCTACTTTAACCGACATCGTATCTCTTACGGTTTTCGAGATCCCCATGTCGAACAAGTTATCTGGGACACCCTGTATATATTAAGCCATTAAAATTTGTTTTCCTCATAAATTAAAACATAAAGTATTAATTTTTATTTCCCTTTAAAAGATACCATTTAATGACTAAAACATTTATTGAATGATAAACACAATTTTCTCTCGATATTTATTATTTATGAACTTATTATAAAACGTTTTATGTCTTGTAATAAAAATAATAACAAACCATAAAACAGTTATATTTCAATCTATAAAATATCCACAGGAAATTAAAATATTTGACATAATTTCGAATAGCTTCAAACTCAACATAAGTAAAGTAAATCGGACCGACAAGTTTCAAAATCAATTAATTGCTGTTACGGTAACATTACTATAATAAACTTACATCTGATTGAATTCCGATACAAACTTACATCTCTAATTAGTCAATGATAATTCCCTAATTGGATTGATTTTGCTTTAAAATGTAAATCCCTCTAGACATGCTACACAGAATGGAAAAAAAACTTTCTGCTTGTCTAGACAAATTTATCATTTTTTTATCTTCGTAAACATGCAAATTCTGATTTAAGGTAGGATAATCATATATAATGTCTATGTATGGAAAACTTTAATTAAAAATCATTAGTTAAAAAATAGCGTATTTAATTTTTAATTAAAATAATTCGAATTCGTAATTAAATAAATATATTTTGCGAATTTTGTATGAAAATAATCAGTAGCATAAATATAAATTTCTAAAATGCAAAGATCTATTTTCTTTGCTCACACCTATAACTAGAAAACCAATATTAGGTTATTACCACCATAAAAAGTTACGTTTGAATCCTATAACAGTTGGTCTTTTTAAGTGGGTTAAGTTTTATGATCAAATATCTGCAGCTTCTGTGTCTAAAATGCGGAAATGACACAAAAAGCATATATTCTTGTGAAAAAACTGCCGAATTTTAATGTTATATTAGTAGTGGTTGTTCTGCCCTTTGTAGGATCGTCTTTTTTATAGATCGTCAAATAAGTCTATGGATTTTGCTGATGAACGCAATAAGGAGTGTTCTTTTCCTTTTAATTTGGTAAGACAGTAAAGTAGCCTTTAAAAATTTATTGCATTCATAAAAGATTTTTCAGTACAAATTCTTTAAACCTGCGTAAATTATTAATGATCTTCTTTTGTGAGTCTGAAAAAGGAAATGTATCATACGCAGCGTGCGGATTATGCCATTTTTTTACTCAAATAAAATAAATTATTTACTTTGGTATGTTGAAGGAACACAAAAATGTACATCTTGTTTTTTTTTCGTTTGAATGGATAAAATATTGCGAAACATATTCAAGAAGGTGGGATTTTTCTCCAGATGAAACTTTTCATTCCTTTCATTGGCATCCTTTAGAGCGCATCCGTAAAAAATACTCTTGTCACGATTTTTCGTGGTAGTCTCTTAGAATATTTGTCACATTTACATTCTTCTTAAGAGACTCACATGCGTGACCTAAAATTTTCACAGGACATTCTAGCCAATTTGCTTCTTTGACAATCCTATCCAAGAGGTTGCTCTCATGGATCTCAAACTACTATTTCTCAGACATGCCACTCTCCACTTTTCTTTTATCTACTCAAAGTCTCTCAATTTGCTACTGCGTTATTATAAACGTATATTTTTTTTATTTAAATTCATCTCAGAAATATGATGATTTTAAATTCTCTTTTATTCAAGTTTACAATACAAATTTTTAAAAAACTATTGTTTTATATTAATAATATACACTTTAGACACGAGCTTTAAGTTAATCACAAACGACGCATAGCGGAGCGAGTATTTAATAAACGAGTGTTTAAAGTAGTTTTTAAAACGCGTTACACACTATACTTTTTTTACGACTATATAACTAAATAAATCAAGCAACTTCTTTTATTAATCATCAATTTCAATACAATATTAAAACTTAATGCGAAATTGACAAACGTCAAACCACCAACTTGATTTAGGGTTAGATACATATTTCAATACATATCGAATTATTTGTGACTTTTTGAATCTTACTATGTCCTCTCCCACTAGTAGATTGTTTGTTTCGAAATTCATTTTGAAGTATTTTTTTTTAAATACCCACAGTGATTGTTCATCATTTTGTGTTATTGGCCATGTCTCACTGCAGCATGTGACCATT
>JARJDX010086762.1:0-29277 GCA_030264735.1 Gymnusa sp. GC000175
ATATTATCAAATATTGGATTTATCGTAGATTGGATTTTGTCCACAAAAAGTATATATGTGTGCCATCTAAATTTTGATTTGAACAATAAATTCTCAAAGCACATAACTAGTATTATTTGTGCCTGGTCTCGACCAGTTAAATTGAGTGGCGCCCACAATATTGTAAGGACCTGCCGAAGACGACACCCCCAGTACCCACTCCACAGCCGCGGAAGCCAGCCGGAGCCGTACCAAGTACGTAACGTTTTTACTACAAATGTTATAACTTTCTTATTTTATAAAAGGATACTAATTTTGTTTTTCGGTTGAAGTGCGCCTGTTCATGGGGCTTTGCAAATTCTGCTATCCTCCTACGTACGCATTTTGCTCATGCTTTTACACTATAAATCAGTCTAGATTTCGCTATTGCAGCCAATACTAGGAAGCCACGCAGCGGCTGTCTGTTCTACTACTTTGGTTTTCAGCCAATCTATAAACGTTTTCCAATTTTTTGTCTTTTCTGTCGGTTTTTACACGATTTTTTTAGTGTCAGAGCTTTGGTAAATCGTAAATCGTAAGTAATGTTATCTGTAAAAGTAGATCCAATAGAGAACCTCGTAAAACAAAACTCGAGCTTCACCAATTTAAGAAGTATCATCTAGGTTTTCAATTAAATTTTAATTATCCTTCTAAGATAAATAAGAATACTTTTTTATCTGTGATGTCAACTATTGCAGCATTACAGGGTTGTGCGTTTAATCTGTTTTTTACATATTGTGCAATCACAACGAAATACTTTCTTTTACGAAGCGGGTATCTTACTTTTATAATGAAATCAATGGTGAATTTTCCTCTTCGGAATAAATGCTGTTTGTTTGAGAGACAACACAATGGTCTTTGAAGGTTTCCCTATCTTTGGTTTTGCGTATTTCTAAAACACGTTTTCGAAAACTCACAGGTTTATTACTTTAGTAAGCTCAACCGGTACATAAACGACATTTGCTTTAAGGTTTGTTGTTAAATGTTAGTCTTGTAGGCCTTTCTATTGTGTATCTTCTCCATAGCCTTATTAATTTATTTATTAGTAAATAGTTTTGCGTCTATTTGTTTTAGCTCTGTTGTCCATACTTTTTATCTAGTGATCTTGCGCTTTTTCTGACTATTTTATATGACAAGTCCCATGTGTTCGATTTTAATTTTTCTTAAAGTCGATTCCAGGCCCTATGCATGGTACGCAATATTTTTGGTTAAGATTTGTTCTTGCCATTTTTGTAGTTTTTTATTAGAACTAGTCGTTGTTGGCTATTTTTGCAATGCCAATTCTCTTGTATGTGGTGTACGCTGGTGGTCTTAATTTAATCGTCTTTTACTAGGCATTTGTTAGCATGTCTGCATGTGTTTAAACACTTTTTATAAAATGTAAATAAATGTCAGGAAATTCAGTATTATTATTTTCTTTTTCATAATAAATGTGGAGAATAACATTTTTTTTCAAATTAAAATTTTGAAATTTTTGTCTGAAGAAAATGTAGCCTGCCATGTTTTAAAAGTTTTAAATTTATTTTTTTTACTTGCTAAAAATTTGTATAATTTTATCCCCCGTTTTATTAAATATTTATGGAGATTTAATACATCAGTTTTGATTATTATTGACCTTTATATAATTTTAATTCTCTTCCTATATCAGACCTTCAAATATATCAGATATTAATAATTAATGAAAATATCTTCTTGGACAGCATCAAATATAATAAACTGGCAGAAAAATCGTTTTATAAGAGAAAATAATTTAATTTTTTCTCCTAATTTTATTACAACTGAACAATATAAAATATTATTTTTACTACATGTTACAAATTAAATTTAATTTGTTATAACATATCATAAAAGCATTATGTGGCAGAATCTATAAAATGTTTAAAATTTTCATCAAAATATGATTCAGGTTTTTATGTAGTCAGTATTTAAAATAAAACTAGCAATAAGATTAAACTTGTGGATATAGGAGTTTGCTTTCAGGTCAAAAAATAATAATTTGCGTTACACATATTCAGCAAAAATATTGAGTTTGTATAAAATACCGAACTCCCCTTTTTCGAGTGATTCGATTTGTATTGATTTGAAGTTTGACATAGACCCTTATAAATTCGTTTTCTATCGTTAAAATTCACAGTTGCGTCGCCTACTACCCGGGGAATCCCCTTTTAAGGGGTTTGTGATATTGTGGCTTGTTTGTATCGATTTCTATCATTTTCATTTACGTTGACTTTTAAAATTTATTTTCTTAATGATCTAATTATCTCTTTGTAGTTAAAAAAAACATTGATTCGATTTGATTTAGAAAAGTTCTAAAATCAAACGTGACGAGATAATTAAATCATCACCAAAAATATTTTTGTTTGATAAAGACAACAATGTTAATAAATTAAGAAAAAAATTCTTATCTGCCTTTGGAATATACGAATAGTGTATTCGTGTCGTATAATCAGCAGTCTACGTCAGCGGTTTTCATACTTTTTAAAGACGTGACATATTTAATTTCTACAATTCGGCAACCCTAATTCTAGGAAAATTTATACTTTAAAACGAATTGCATTTAGCACATTATAAAAAATTAAATACAATTATTAATACTACGAAGTGCTAAATATGTACTGTTCAGTTTATATTAAATGTGTAAAATAGCCGCGTTCAACTTAAATACACATTCTTGCTTGTTACTTAACATTGAATAAGTAAACATACCAAGAACTTTCCGTTCTCTATGCGTTTAACAGCCCAAAGCATTTTAAATATGTAAAGCGCCAAGGGTTGAAAAGATGACGTTGTATTTAATTTATGAAATATTTATAAAATTAATATTCAGTAACAGAGTTAGTCTACCAATAAAATGGAGAAAATAAAAAATAATTAAAATAATTTATTAAAATTACAAAAGTAAATTTTTAGCTTTTAAAATTATATTAAATGCCTTACCAAATTTAAAACAAATTTAACCGTGTCAATGAGATTTTTATTTATTTTTAAAAGTTAAATAAATGCAAAATTGAATTGGAGCGTAGCACTAGTCAAAGAGAAATGGACAAAGGGCTAATTGTGGTTGGAAAGGTTTGCTACCTAATGGAAGCAGATCTGACGCAATAAGGGATTTGTCAAAGATCACCCTTTCTAGGTTCCTTTCATGAACCACAGAATTTCAATATTCGTTTAAAATAAATTTCCTTTTCTTGGTAAGAAATTAAATCAGGACAAAGAAATACTCTGGATATAACTGTTAAATTCATACATATTATAATTTGGATTTAAAAATTGAAATAATATGTACAACGAAGAAAAAACTATATAATATTATTTATAATTATAACCATTAACTGGGTTATTATATTTTACATTACTTATATATTTATACAAAATTATATTTTCATCGTAATAGTATACAGAGTGGGACAAATTGAGTAGCCTATCATAGGTACCTTTCTTTTCTAAACTATAACAGTTTAAAATTAATTTAGAATTTAAGCTTCCGCGACTTGAGTCGATGTAAATTTTCTTACTTTCGGGTTTAAGTCACGTATTTTTATTGGTTGTTGCCAACGTTTCGCTCGCCATTGCAGGGAGCACTCTCAAGGCGGATAAGTCCGATGACTGAAGACCTTGTTTGAGTGTGTATGCCCATATAGGATAAGAAATTATTAGTTACGGTGGAAGTTTAATGATGAAAACAAATATTTCCAGGTATTGGAGATTTCAAAACCATTTTCACGATTTAAGTTAAGAGGATTATTATGAATCCAAAATCGTTTCGCAAATTTTGCGCTTTTTATAATGAGGGATTACTGATAATGACTTTATATTAGTGAAATCAATTTGATGACCTGTCTTCTAAATTGTTTGGAATTTTGAGAATCTAAATCAGCACAGAAATATACACAAAATTGTCCATTTAACTAGGTTTCTATTTTTAGTAATAAAAAAGATACCCATGGACAACCCTGTATTATTTACGGAATTTAGAGAAAAATCTGAAACATTTGCTGACTAAGAAAAAATTAAGAAAAAAATTACAATCTTCTTTATAACGTTCAAACCATTTAAAATTAACATGAAGCGTATATACAGAACTCCCAATAACAAAATATTTTATAGGTGTAGAGTATACTAAACTTTAGTTCACCAATAAATAAAATAAATTTTTAAAATAGAGGCGAAGTAAATAAAATTTAAAATAAGTTCAACCAATAGAAATAAACTATTTATTAAAATTTCTTTAAAACGTTTTGATGAGTTTTTAAAAATAGAGGTGAATTAAATAAAATTTAAAATATTTTCAACCAATAGAAATAAACTCTTTATTAAAATTTCTTTAAAGCGATTAGTTCAACAATAAATGAATTTTTAAAATAGAGGCGAATTAGATTAAATTTAAAATATCTTCAACCAATAGAAATAAACTATTTATTTATATTTCATTAAAACGTTTAGTTTACCAATAAATTTTTAAAGTAGAGACGAATTAAATAAAATTTAAAATATCTCCAACCAATAAAAAATTTAAATTTCTTTAATACGTTTGGTTCAGGGGTGCCCAAACTTTTTGCCTCGAGGGTCAGATTGGGATATAAATCAATTTGTGGAGGGCCACGTGAATATGTAAATTAAAAACTCTCATTATGGCTTTAGCAGCATAGCATTTTATTTTTTATAGTAAATTACAGATCAATAGTGAACAAACATGGTTAAATTATACATAATTGGAAAATTATTTCATGCAACTTTTAATGGGAATGGTGGAACTGTGTTTTTTCCTGTTTAATCAATTAGGTTTTTCGCATTTTTTTAAATTTTGATACATATTTTAAAGTCAAATTAATTCGCGTAAAAAAGCAGTATTTTTCAAAAATCTTGGCGTCCGGATAAAATGTCCTTCCGGGCTTAGGCCGAGGGCCATAGTTTGGACACCTCTGGTGTAGACAATGCTACAATTGCGACATTCATATTATCTAATATGTTATAAATAAAACTCATATAGTAAATTCGCAAAGTGACTGCATTGACAAGGCACGTGCCATCACGTCATAACAAATCCTGCCAAGACATATTCTGGCAACGACATAACGCTCATACGATACGACCCACAGTAATATTACAAAATATTATTTATTGGAGGACTATATTGCTTTTCACATCGTAATTCAATATTACATAAACGATATTGAAAAGCAAAGTATCTTAAGAATCCAGTGCCTTAAATGTCGTGAAATTTACTACAGCGACTTTTAACTGAAATGTTAGGATAGAAATAAATACCAAATGTATTCATATTTTAAAAACATTATTAAAAATATCAAAGCCAGGATGTAATATAAATAGAATGATTTTTAGTTCACTTGAAAATATTTTTTATTTCTACAATTAAATGCAATAATAAATCTAGCTCATGCGAAACATGACTCTAATTAACTAAGAATTAAATTTGTCATGAAATAGCAAATGGAAAAATGATCGTTTTACATATCATGTAAATCGTAATTATTTGAATTGATATTTTACTGACAGCGCAAACACAGATTTTCCCACGTTTCATTCATATCAACAAATTAGGTTTTTTATATTTTAAAACAACAAATTTGTTAAACACAAATTACATTACAAAAACAAGTCTTAATTGTTAATCAATATCCTAATCTTGCTTTTACTTTATATAATGAGCTATAAGAAATATGTAAATTAGGTAATAAAATATATAACAGGTAATAACTAAAGCTTTAATATTAATTTGTATTAACAAAAATTTACTAAAATTGAGTAAGCGTTGTGAAAACCACCGCAAAAAATGTGATGTATAGTAGGTATATGATGAATGGGTTTTATCTAGATGTAATTTTTGGGTTTATCGGTTCATTTGATTGATCTTTCCGTATATTAGTAGTGATTTAGTAGATGCATTACCATCTACTTGATTAACCTATGTGCTTGGTGGTAATTTACATAAGTATGCAATAACGTAGATCGCATTTGCCAATTGAATAGGTTCCAATCAATCATTAACTCCAAAACATCTGATAATGCAATGGACGATTTTTAATTATTAAATTGCTGTACGTTTATGCTTGGAATGATAATGCTATATAGATTAATGATCATATATCAACAATATTATTTTGATAAAATTTATAGCTAAACTTAATTATATTAATTAAATTATTTTAAAACGTTTATGTATATTAGGTTTTAAATAACAATTTAAATTTATAATTAAATTTTCATTGAAATTTCGAGTAAAAATTCAAATTTGTGTATTCATTTATAATGAATTAATAATTAAATAATTAATTATTTAAAATTACTTTTTTAATCCTGATAAAATTGTAGATTATATGGGAACGTAACTAACGGGTTGTTTTATCTCTACACAAATGGGCAAGGGACGTTTTCATGATGTTGTTCTGTAGGTATTTGTATAATATGCACACTGTTTCCAAAATGCAGGAGAGCACGAGCTGAAATAACAGTCATGGAGAAATTTACCTTAACTAAACTTACAGGAAATCCTGAACATTCATGTTACAAATATAACTTGCAATTTTATATTAGTTTTTATTTACAAAAACAGTTGATTTTCTGCATTATTACTTTGTAATTATTTAAAAAATATTGTTAATAAAATGTTTAAATTACTTATAATCATGCAAAGCAATCAATCAATTTGGAATAACAATAAAAGTTTTATTTTTAAATTAAAATATATATTGCTATTTGCTGGGCTTTCTTCACCTGTTCCTGTAAAGTTTTACACAAATATTTGTGTTGCCTAGGTAAAATTAATTTACTAACTGCAATGAAACACAATTAAAGCGATACTGGTTCAAGGAACATCGTTGAAACAGCTTTGTAACTGTTACCGTTTGGTTGGTTTTGCAATGTAAGCATTTACCAGGATGACTAGAGCAACTTAATGTAAAAAAAATCATAATTTTGCCATAAATAAACTAAATATTAATAAATAAATAAAATAAATATAAAAGAGGTAATTTAAAAAATAATATTTAAGTCAATTAAGCCCTTGCTAAATTAATATTAATTTTTTATTTAACTTACTTTAGCACCGTGCTGGAAAGGGTAAACTACCAATGTGAAGAATATGGACAGCAAATTAATCTTGCAAAAACTAAGTGTATAGTAGCATCTAAGTCACATAACCAACAAGTGCCAGTGAATATCAACAATACCATATTTAAAAGAGTAGATTCCTACAAAAATCTTGCTAAACAAAACAAGCGACCTGGCAGGTGAGATAAGAAGAAGAGTGGAAATATCAAGATCGGCGTTCACGAAAACTAAAAAGTTTCTTTGTAACAGAGACGCTTGTATAGAACTACTAAAAAGAATATTTCGCTGTTAAGTGTTCTCCATCTTGCTATACTTAAAGCCTGGAGCCTAAAGCAACCTGGGCTTAAAAGGTTTAAAGCTTTCCAGATGTGGTGTTACCGAAGAGTGTGGCGAATACCCTGGATAGATAAAATCACCAACAAAGAGGTCCTTGAAAAAAAATAATAAGGAGTGTGTAGTCGTACGGACCATTAAGAACTGGGCGATGTCATGAGGCTCCCATATATACTCATGTGAGAGTCATTATGCAGTGAAAAATTTAAGAAAGTATTAATTAATTAATATTTAATTATTTAAACAGTTGCCAACAAAATAAATCGTATATTCATGTGACTTACAACTAACACAAGTATATTAGATGAAAGAAGTAATTTATTTACATTAAAACATGTGTCATTAAAACACCTTAGATGAAATCAACGATATTAATTTACCTACCTACGCAATTTTAAAAAATGGAGAAAACTCGAAAATTCTGAAAACGTTTTTTGTGTACATCAAAAAGCGTAAATCAACATCAAAATGCATATAGAACTGCGGTAGGCTGCATTCTCTCCAGCTCTATTTAATATGGGGTCACGACAAGTCGTCTACAGACTTTTCGTCAACGACAATTGGTCCACAGACATTTGGTATACCGACATTTCGACATATATTTTTTTGTTAAAGAAATTTATAAAATAAATGTTTTTGAGGTTTAAGTGTTGAGATTTTGGGTTGTTTCAAATTAAGATAAAATGTACACAAGTATCTAAATACCAACATTAAAACTATAAACTTTGATGCGAAACAAAACAATACTTTACCTTACTATCGCATGATAAAATTACCATCCCATTCTTCAAATATTAAAATAATCCAACTAGTAAACCTTATGCTGCACGAAATTCTACAATCGCCTGACCAACTTTAAGTTTAGTGGTACAATGATTTCCTCACTTGTTTTTGAATAAAGTCTGCCAAAAAAAAAGTAACACATACACATACGCACGCTGAAGACCCCAAAAGATGTATTTATCATATAATAAAGTAAAAATGAGTGTTTTTTATGTACTTATTTGCATATTAGTTCCATCATATGTACATTATAAATGAATTTAAATTATTAAAACACTCTAAAATCTCATTACTGATTCTTCAAAAAAAAAATTCTTATAAGTTGCTTGGCATAAAATAAAACGTATATTTCCGTAAACCAAATATCGGTATACCAAATGTTGCGGTAGACCAAATGTCGTGTAGACCAAATGTCTGTATACCAAATGTCGCAGTACAACAAATGTCGGTAGACGAAATGTCTGTAGACCAAATGTCGTTGACGTAAAGTCTGTTGACGAATTGTCGTGGAACCATTTAATATATACATAGAGAGTATATTACGAGGCAGGCTTTGGTACGACCAAATATGGATAGCATGCAAGAAGATCTCTATTTTAAGATAAACTGAAGACAAAATTCCAATAGCTGCAACGAAGAACGAAATGGTAGAGCAACTCAGACGTTTGAAGGATGAAAGCAGACTTTTCTGGTTAATAATTAACAAAAATAACATCATTATTATAGACCGACACTACATCTTACCATGCATACACTCGCTTAGCAGCTTAAACATTGTCTATTAGTTCTTGTATCACCAACAGTGATAAAAAATGCACCTAGGAGATAAACATAAAAAGATAGATTAGCAATCGTAAAAATGCAATGAGGAGCCCCCACAAGATCTGAAAAGACCGCTTTATTTCAAATAATGCATAAATAAAACTATTACACTGCCTCGTCTTCTCCATATTTCTGTAGGGTGCTAAAACGTGGACCAAATGGCAGAACGAAGAAGAATAGATGCATTTGAAAAGTGCTGGCGTTACATGTTATGGATTTATGTATGATTCATCGTACCAACGTTGTCGTTCTAGAACAGCTTGTAATACGAAAAAGATTATTAACAATATGTTCACACCGGGCGATGCAGACAAAATAAAGACAATTTAAACCGAATAATTGTCTCAGGAGTAATCAATGGCAGGAGAGTCAAAAATCGGTTGTGATGAGGCAGGGTTCAATAAAAGTCACAATTTAATCACACGTACAATAAAGTTTATTCAAATAAAACAAAATGTTTATGTGTTTATTTCCCAAAAATGTTCACAATAGAAATAATAAATGTTCACAGTAAATTTTATAAAAATATCAATTAATTTAAAGTTACTCCTCTTATCCGGGACAGATGGACGAATCGACTGTGGTGTCGAGATGGAGAAAGTTGTCTTGTATTTCGGAATAGACGGACTGACAGTGCTGACAAGCCTAGTACTGTCGCTGCGATTGTCAGGCTGACGGAACAGTAAAAGTTATGGTGACAGCGGTGGCACTCACCGGAATGCTAGCTGTGGGGGCCAAGGACTATCGCTGCGACTCCCAGGCTAGCTTATCAGTTTAGGAAGTCTAGCTTAAGACCGAGGGCTGACTCTGCGACTTTTAGACTAGAGGAAATAATAGGTAGGGTATTTAAACAGAAAAAGGTACAGGGGTAAAAATGGCGGTAGTGAAACAGTGGAAAATAATGGGACATAACGTCATGAAATAAATGAGAATATATGTGGGACCAGCGCCATTTTCTTTAAATTAACTAAAACTGCACCCAGATAAAGCAAAGCAACCCAACTCCATACAGTTACGTTACACCGCAACCTCCTGTCACTTACAAGACGGTCAAATCAAATTGTGAAAGCTACCGAAAGATCCTTTTAAGAATTACTAAGCAGAGCTGAATACCATGTTAAATGGAAGAATGTGGTCGTAAAACTTAGAGCAGATCTTAGTAACAAGAAAAAGATAAAAGAGTATTTTGTGTAAAAATTATTGATCTTTATCAGCGTACAATAGAAATAAGTTAACCGCGTCAATTAAGCTCTTAATTAATTATTATTTAATTAATTAAACTGAAATAAAATAAATACAAAATAACAATAAAGGATAAATGGGTTATTTTGGCAAATCATTCATTCTCATTGAGTATTTATATTCCTTTTAATTTAAATTATTTGTTAATATGCTTATAACATTAACGAACTCTTAAGTTGTTTAAATTTTATTTATACCTCTTTATAATAAAATTTATAAAGCGACTGCTAGAAATCTACTTTAAGTTGTTAAGTAGCAATTGTAGGGATTTTTAAAATAATAATATTAGCGTGGGTAAAACCAGTAATAGCTGTAGCTTAGGAAGAAATATTTTATAAATTGTTTCCTGGTAAATTTATATGTTTTTTTTTTTTAAACTATATAATAAAAACTAAGGCACGCGTTGTTTATTTAAATAAAAATAAACATTTAATATTAAGTAATAAGCTTAGTGGTTTATACCTTCACTTAATTATTAAATAGATAATTTTATAAATAAAAGTAGAAATATTTTTTTATTGAATTATGTGAGTCATGTTTATTTAAACGTGATAGGTCCGATTATTAAGCAACAATAAATAAACAATGTGATATAAAAATTTTACATATAGTAGGTACTGTCGAAGTAAAAAGTTCTGACCCCTGACTTTGAAAGCCTTCATTTTAAAAACTATGTGATTTTAATTAACTGCATTTCAAAGTTATTAGGAAAGTATAGATAAAAAAAATCGTCAGAACCTTGTATTTTTATTTATTTAGTTAACAATAAAATATCTCGCCTTACTCCAATTAGCTCGTTTGAAAAAATATTTATGAGGATGGATGCAAATTCAAACGCAAGCAGAGGTGCGCTATTTCTGCGGTCTAAAGGATGCTTAAAAAATGCATAGTATATACTTATATACAAAAGATGGATGTGGATTTGCCGTTCGGTATTGACACGGCCAGGCTTTGAGATGGGCTGTCTACGTACATCTTATTTAATAAATTACAATAATAACGAAATATTATTTAAGCGAATAAGCAAGGTTTGAAGAAGGTTGAAAAATTATTAAATAATAATTTAAAAATCTGATGTGTCCACCACCTGACTTTATCATACAATGAGTTTTTAAAAAACGCCACATCCATACACACATCAACACACAGATATACACACACCTACCCAGACACAGATTTCAATTCTTGTTCAGGGGACCCTAGAAGGTGTATTCCAACTAAAATCTCATTTTTTTTTTGACGAATACAATACTTAATCTTACTATCGTATGATAAAAAAACTATTGTTAAAAAAATAATAAAATATAGTATTTGTTCAAAATTATATTTGTTGCAAAACTTAAAATTTACACATTTTACTAACAGCAAAATTTAAAAAATGGATACTCAGTTTATAAAATATAGGCCTTCAAAGTCAAATCTCAGAATGTTTTTTCTAATAGTAGTTCTATTAACAACTGCCATTGGAGAATATTTCCTTGTCCAATTTTCAAGACACACTTCCAGATATATTTTAAAAAATGTCGGTGCGATGCAGCTGCTCTGTGTGGGTCATTTTATTATTTATATTTCCTGTAACATCCTTTGACCAAATGTAACAGAGCTTGCCATATTTGTATAAAAATTAATATACGGCAGTAGTTTATCCTTTTTTAAAATTTTTAATTGCTTCATCACATTAAACCGTCTATTTTCTAAACATTGTTTCTTGCACCCTTTTTTATTTTTGGTGGCGATTGAGAATATTCCATTTTTTTCACCTAGGAGTAGATTAATGCTATCACCTTAATTAGTGTTTTTAGATTAGATTAATTTCCTCAATAGAAACGACTTTCGGCCCAATTATTTGTCATTTCGTTGACAAATTTATCGTCCAAAAATGTTTTTGACATTTATTAATTAGTACTGATAGTGTGTAAATATTTTTTTAAGAAATTAAAACAAATACCTACAGAAAAAATTGCATGTGCAATTGACTGCAGCAATCGATTGAATAGATTGAACATGCGATGCAGTGTTTACATGAGGCAATCTACTGTAGCCGCCGGAAATCAAAGTTACTCTCTGTGCATTTGCATATAAATTCATATTTGTTAAATCCTTTAAACTACTTAAAATTCATTTGACAAGAAAACCAATGAGGGTGTCTACAATTTATTTAAAAAAAAAGGATTATTTTTAGGTATATGCAATTAAATTTGTAACATTTCAAATTCAAGACAGTGCATTAAATTTAAAAACATTAGTTCCAATGAGTAACTACTAAAGTTTCATTATAATCCAGATCTTAATATTACAATGAAAGCTCCTTTGACTTTTAAGCAAGGAAGGATAATTTTAAAGCGGTGTTACAAATTGGAGACTTGGCAGAATTTGCCACTGAGCCTCCAAGATGGCATAACAGTTTCAAGAATTCTTAATTAATTAGAGACGTGATGTATCTTACACACTATTCTAATTTGTCAAGACTTTTGAAAATTATAATTTCACATTTAATCTTAGTTTAAAATTAAATATATAAAATACTTTTAAGTTTCTGTTGTAATAACTTTAGAATAAGCAAATTTACATCTTATATTGAACATACCCCCAACGCCCCAACCTTGACAGGCTGCCCTTAAAAAATAAATAGTAAATAATAAATGTTAAAGATTACATTTTTTTTAATTTTAAAATAAAATAATTAGCCTTATGATTCCACTGTTTTATTGCCAATGGACAACTTGCGAAACAGTAAGCCATTCTTCACGTTTTCACGCTTTCTACACATACTAAAACCGTCTTGGCCTGGATGCACCTGGATTATGCAATACAATTTCCATTGCATTGTAGGCAAAGTTTTGTTCTTTATTAGAACCAATGTCCTATGCTAAAAATCAGGAACTAAATCCTTCTATATTTACCATTGCTGTAATTCTATTATGTAATCCTTGTACCACCCAAAATGTTGATTCAGTTGTTGTATATGTTGATGGTTAGATAAGCGATTTGTTTATTTCTGTTAACGGATATTCTTTCACTAGTGCAATAAAGTGGGTTCTGAACCATTAAATTGGGAAAGTTATTTTGAAGCATGTACCCTTGGTGTTTGACCGTTGTCTTCCGCGGATAAAGTGGTTGTAAAACTCCGATGTTGGTTTTTCAGGATTTAAACTCTAAACTTTAGCTTAGTAGGCAACGCACGGTTAAACTAATGCTACGACTATTATTTACGCTTTAATTTTTTAATTTTAATTTATAATAAATTATATTCATTCTCATGTTTGAATTGGTGAAGGCGTCGAATACACAGGTTGTATTGTCATGGAAATTTCAAAACAAATCTTCTTTTAGTATTTGGATTATTAAGTACTATTTTAATTATAACTAAAATATCAAAGCGATATTTGCTTTATGGATTTTTTATTCTATAAATTAAAAAAATATATATTAGCTTAAACACTCAAAAGCCAGGCTGTTGACCAATGGAGAACATATAAAAATCATCAAACATTATATTACGTGTAATATCAACAGTTATTTTCTTTTTAATAAAATGATGTATATTAACTTAATTAAAATTTTAATATTCATCATCTAAAAAGATGCAATAAATTTATCTGAAGCTATTTACGAAAATCGTCTTGGCAAGTAATATCTATTGAACGTAATTTAATGTAAAGCTGCTTTAAAATCAAAAAGAGAGAATCTGATCAAATCAAAAGCTTTACAAAATTTCTTAATGTTCTTTCTATGGTAAATAAATCTATTTCGTCGTGTAAACCTTCCTTTCATCTTGAAGCCTTCATTTTTGTGTTCTTAATATGCATTTTGTTCCTGATGTTTTCGATGCATATGTTATGCGCTATTATTTTATACTTCCTTGATATAATATGCAGACTTTGCTTCAGGCCAGCACCGAAGCTTTTGTTACTTGTGTGCCTACTTCTTCGTAGGTATTATGTGTGTGTGGTTACTAAACTTATTGACTTTAAGGTTGTTAAAACTATTTGTTTGTTTTATTCTTTTTAAATTGCAAGCAGCCAACGACAGACATCTTTTATGTAATTAATAATTTAGTTATTTTAATAGACATTCACCTAAACAAAATTATAAGAAGCCCAATAAATGAAAAATTAAATTAAAATTTTTATTGCCAATTTGTTTAAACAAATAATTTATTGAATAATTATTTAATATAAAATTAAAATAGGCGAAAAAACGCTGAGGCAGCATGTTCTTGGGAAACTCAGGTATTTTTAAAATCGTCAGTATTACTTTTTAGTACCAAATTACCTCAAAACCCGTTGGTTTTGTTTATTATGTAGCATAAAATACACTTAATAACGTTAAAAATAAGCAGTCCAGTTACTAACTAGTTTTTGCTACATTTTTACGGTATTACTTCTGCTTGAGTGCTCAGAGTGCCCTTTTTTATCCCTTAAATGGTGAGGCACACAAGCAAGCGTAATCAAGTCAATTAGCTACAGCATGTTTTGATTGGAGTAAAATTTTAATAAAAGTGTATGTGGGAGTGACGTGTATTATTTCACCTGGCCAGATAACAGAGGGGAAGATCCGATCGCACTGGGTGGAGGCAACAGCATCCAGATAGTCAGCGAAAAGAGTATTTAAAAAAAATAAGATTTAGGCTAAATTTGCGATTGATCTAATGTAAAATTAATTTAAAACCAATAATACTTTGGTTTCAGGCCTAAATTAATAGTTAAACTAAGAATATATAAAAGTGTATCAAATTTAAATTGTAAAATAAATAAATTTACAAGAGCTTAACAAATGGAACTGAAATTAAAATTCCGAGAATTGCACATGTTTTTAAAGTCGACGTTATAAATTAACCCTTAAAAAATACCTCTTAAACAACATCTATGGTTTTTTCCCAAAACAGGTAGAATTTGCTGGATACAAAAACTTAAGTGGTTCCTGGTTGTAAAGTTATTACTGTAAATACATATATTAAAAAAAAATAATGTGTTTGGTGTAATATATTCCAGTGCAGTGAATTTTCTATAAAATAGTGGAAAAAATTGAAATATAATCCAGTGTAGCGGTTATTATTCAGTGCATATAATCGCATCACGAGATGAAGCATACCTGCTCTACCAAAAACTTAAAGTATGACCTAAGTTAACTTAAAAATTCTGAGAATAGGAACTGCTTTATCGGAATACAAATCATCAAATGCTGAGATGTATACCAACTCTAAGAAACAAACTCGTCAGAATCGTAAGGTACATGCAGGGATTTTACAAAACATAACAAAAACTGATGGATCTATAAGCAACGACAGCAATAAGGAAATCAGTAGAGAAATCACAATTATTTAATTAATCTAAAGACAAGACGAGGGTGGGGTGGAAAAAAATTGTTGCTATTACAAAAACACACCACATTACCATAAAAATTTATTTGAATGTAGCAAAAGAAAGAATAAATTCCACGGAGCAACAAAAATATTATACATGACGTTAATATTTAAAGGACCTAAAAAAGATCACTATGATAGTGGAATTAGCACGACTCCAAATCAAACGAATGGAATAAGTAACTATACCAAATCTTAAGCTGATATGGATGGAAAAGCGGTCATAACGGTAAAATAAAAATTTATGGCCATAAAACTTCTATCAAATACAGAATCTACTACAAATACCACAAGAAAGGACCAAATAATATAACGAGGATGCAGAAGGCAAGAGCAGCAGGAGGAAATATGCAGGTCACTACCAATGGATGCTAACGAAAGCAACCAGAACAAAACGAATAGAAAAGTAGCAATTCTAATAAGAAGTAGTATAAAGTATCCTAAAACATAGCAATCGTGTATGTAAAAATTATAAAAGACAAACCAATAATAGGGACAGTGCGTTTAAAAAAATGAAACATCAAATATATAAGTGAAATCAAAGTAAATTGGGTAATGTGTAAAAGGCAAAGATGTAAAAAAAGAAGATGATTCATGCTCCAACATAATTATTATTATCCATAACTGTCACGGTCACTCTCCTAATAGCATGGCGGTTTGCATACCGGTGCCCTGTATAAAAATAACCATTGTCGAGCATATTCCAAACGCTAGCAAACTTGCCACTACCTGATCCCGCTGGCATAGGGTTGGCTAAGCATATCCTGGATTGGTCAACTTTCTAATAACGAATTCTACGAATCTTGTTATATAACACGTTTTCTGCATGGGTTGCTCTATGTTCAGCATAACGATGACGTTGACGACAACTAACAATAGTTTTCTTATATTTTATATATTTTAAAATGCTTAAATCAAATTAAAAATCATAAATAAATGATTTAATAATTGGATAATTTAAACTATAACCACTATTAACACTAGCTCATAAATACAATAGGGTCATTATAATCATCAAATTATCAATTAAATATTCGTATTATTTTAAAACGAATTACTACTATTAAATTTTCATAGCATTATTGTCACAATATTATGCACTAATAATATATTTTATTGTTTAGCATATAACCATTGATCAGAAATATATCCATTAACAATAAAACTTAATACTAAATTGGACTCAAAAATAAAAAGTAAGAAGAAATAAATGAATTAGTTAATTTTTATGCAAATAATGAACTTGGCTTATTATTATAGGGTATAATTTTATTTACTTTGAAATAGTTTTGTACAGGGTTGGAATGATTTAAATAAAGTGATTTAAATCATGATTTAAATCAAATGATTTTTTCATTTTATTCATTGATTAATATCAAAAAAAATTTTTTGTGTTTTTTCAATGAATTGTCATATTGTACAGTGAAAATAAAACACGTTTTTTTAAATTTTGGATGAGTTTATTTAAACTAAACTATAAAATGTCATAACAACAATTTACTGTTGTTAAATGTTTGAAACGACCTGAAGGGCGGCAAATTTCAAAATAATTTAAAACTTTTAACTTTTATCGCAATTGTTAGCAATATTACAAGTTAATATAATAATGATAATTATTCATTTCTATTTTGAACAGTAATTAATAATTTTTTGCTAGAAAATATGTTAATTATTTAAATTCTATTTACGAAATTTATTTGGAACTATTATTTAAACGGGCTGAAGTAATATAAATCAACAAAAATGCAGTTATTGCATTAATTATAAATATATAAATTAAGGTTAAAATTTGTTTGATTTAAATCAAAAAAATCATGATTTATTTGATTTAAATCAAAAAAATCGATTTTTTTGATTTTTTTTAAAAAAATTATGTTTTTTTCCAACCCTGATTTTGTATAAGAATTAAATATAGATAACAAAAAACTACTCCTTTCCTTTTTATGTGTACTCAGCAGTTTGCAGAAAATCATCTTGTAGCAACTAGGAGGTTAGTAATTATTATGGGTATTTTACTTTTATGTAAATGGGTTGGTTAATTAAACGATTATTATATATTTCCTTATTTTCTTTATTTAATTATCTATTCGCTTCAACCCATTTACAGAAATAAAAACCTTATTATGTATTTACAAATAATTAACAATATTTTATTTTTGACACTGCCTTTCTAAACGCACCTTAAAGGTACAATGATGAAACTATAAGGTTTCTTAGCCTAAATGTCCAACACTACATTTCTATTGTTTCTAGTTTCTTCTTGATTAGTGTTACTTATTTTTTTTTTGTTGCATGGTGATATTTCAGTTTTCTAGCTCCATCCATAATATATTTAGGATTTTTCTGTAATTTAATATCAATGCTTTTATTCCATAAAATAATATAGGAAACATGTAGCATCTCACTGCCAATTGTTGCTTTCTTTTGGGACTTTATTTTTGTTTTTTATTTCTTATCCAACATCTTTTTTCCGTAAGTAGTTTTTACCATTGCTTTGAGAAGTTTTATCACTCGTCTATAATTGTCGACTGGAATTTTCCCTTTATTAATTTTAATATCCCCGCTTTTTTATTTCTTTTGTTAAAAAAGAAATGTGACATTTTTTCTTGAAGTAGCTTGTCCTCCTAGAACGTTGGTAATCTCAGACTTTTACTTTGTCCACTACCTCTTTAAATAGTGATAATGATATTGTTGTTTCTTCGTGCCACTGCCGCAAGGTTCTCAGTTACGACACTTTTCCTCTATCTGGCTCACGTCTACCCTAGCTTTTTTTTATAAAATGTTATGCAGCAACTGGTACTTCTTATTTCGTATAATTTGTGTCCAAAGTTCTTTACGTGTTTTTATGGTGTTTATAATTTTCGTTTTCTTGTTAATATGTAAAACTTTCACGTTAGTTATTCTGGCTGTTCACAGGATTTTTAGCACTCTTCTTTAAGCGCACATCTCAAACGTTTTTAGTTTTTTTTACACATGGATTCTGTGAGCGTCCAAGTCTTGACGCCATACAAAAGAGTACTAAATACGTAATATCTAAGTAGATGGTTACAAGGAGTAATCCCATAAAGCGACTCGCCAGCTCTGTGGCGTTAGGGCCTGCTCTATACTGCAGCGTATTTATTTAGCAGCCAAAATACTTATGGGTGCCTCGGGGTGCCTTTATTAATGTTTGTGCAATACTTGCTAATGTCCAACCGTGTTTTTGTTATTATTTATTTGCAGGCTCATGGCGATACCTACATCTCTGACTGCGGTCAGTAGTTCTTGTAAGTCTTCTAAAATTTTGGTTAGGATTAATGTGTAAGTGAAACGTCTGTATATCATATATTATTAATAACAGTTCCGTTGACAATGATACCCTTACTGCTTCGTTCTAAAGCCATCCAAAACATTTTCTCGGAACACAAATTAAAAAATTATCAGCAGGGGAATATATCTCTGCCGGACTACTCTCATGATGCAGATATCTATCTCTCTCTCCACTTTAACGGCCGCGGTTTGGTTTCAATATAAGTTACCTTATTATTCGGACGTAACGCTCGTCCAGATCTATTTTGGAGAGGATACCATTGGGTTGTTCGTTTTAACGGTGTCAAATGCTTTCTCATTGTCTATGAATCATGTATAAAAGTCTACGTTTACATCTCAGCATCGTTGCGCCAGCACTTGAATTTCGAATAAAGCTTCTCCCATTCCAAAACCATTTCTAAAGCCAAACATTGTGGATACACACACAATGTTTTTCTCACATTTCCGGTATATTCTGCCATGCACTATCTTTAAAAAGTGCTTTGAAACATAACTCATCAGGCTAATTGTTCTATACTTGCTGAAAAAACCGTGTATTTGTTTTCTTGGTCAGCACAATCAATGTTCTATGAAATTATTCCACTTTTATAGATGGCGTAAGAGAAGCCCACTATTAGATATATTGCAGCTTTCTCCTCCAGTGTTTTTAAGACATCCACATGTATCTTATCCGGGCCCAAAGCTTCTTCTTTTTGCTAACTAGATGGCGTCTTCAACCTCTGTCTTTGTGATATGCAGCTCTTTTGGTTCGCACCTCAATTACCCGCAAAAAGACATTCAAAGTACTTTTTTTATTCTGTAAGCTCATCTTCGATACTTAATAATGTGGTACCCTTGCTGTTTATGAGTATGGTGCTAGTTTTTCTATTTTAATTTCCAGTAGCTTCTCATATTCTTTTATACATATTAAAATTCATGTTTTGCTTCTAGGTGTTCTATCTCGGCGCACTTCTCGGACGGCAAGTCTTCCTTTGCATTTCTTAACTTATTTCTAAATTCTATGTATTTAGCTGTACTTGGTATCATTCTTGTTCTTAAAATTTCTTCCAAAGTCCATAAAGTTTCATCCGCCATCTTATTTCTTAATGACTGATAATAAAAAATCATCAAGGGTAGTTGCTGGTATGCATTACCTGTTATGTCAAATGTTTCATACCTAGGGACCTCGAAAAAACAATGCTGTGGTACCTTCTCTCTATCCAAATTATTTAAGGAATTCTTTAATATGTTTAAATCTCAACTGTCCTTAAGTTTTGCTTTGCACCAATAAAGCTTATGTTATAAAATTTTGAATTTCTGCTTTAGATGG
The DNA here is from genome assembly GCA_030264735.1 of Gymnusa sp. GC000175. Taxonomy (NCBI): domain Eukaryota; kingdom Metazoa; phylum Arthropoda; class Insecta; order Coleoptera; family Staphylinidae; genus Gymnusa; species Gymnusa sp. GC000175. The sequence continues at coordinate 20,253 of JARJDX010086762.1, forward strand.
AAATACATGAACAATACTAAATAAAAGAGTAGTAGTTTTGTATGACATATCACTGTTTTTATTAAATTTGTTTCTAACATACGTTTCAGCTTGCGCCATTGTCAAAGACTGTTTTAGTCTTTTAATTATAAATAAATTTCACAAATTGAAACCGACCTCAATCCAACTCAAAATACTATTTACTTGTAATACATTGGAATTGTAAAAATGTTAACACACTTTAAGAAACTTTACTTTTCATACCATTATCCATATGTAATCCAAATATGCATTACATATTATATTGTTTAATAATTTTGATCGTTGCCACATTTCATCGATTAATACGTAATTAAATCTGTTTGAATAGGTAATTATATTGTCAATAAACCAATTACTATATGAGTAACTAGTGATAAATTTATTTATTTGCAGTAATTTAAACTAAACTAATTTCTATTATAACTTTTAACAATTGATTTTTAGTTTTTATTTTTTTTATATTAATAATAAAAAATTTAATTCGTAATAAAATTAAATGTGATTTAACATTATTTGTTCAATAAATGCGTTTGTTGTTGTTTATATTTATTTTTACGAAAAGCGCAATGAAAAGTGAACCTTATAGGTTATATGTAATAAAAGTTTATTGTTGGTTGTAAAAAATATGAACTTTTGTTAAAAATATTTTATATATCACTTTCCAATTCCACAAACGGTAAAATGTAAATTTATGAACCTGCTGTGTGTATAAGAAAATAATCTATTTTCGGGAAATATTTATTCATAAAATGCGGAAAATGGATCTTCAGCCACTCGAATTTACGTACGGGAGTTTTATCACCTTATGAAAGATAAATTGATTTTCGACCATTATATGAAATAATAATGTTCTCTTTATGCGACTACATCTTCAACTGAAAGCATGCAAATAGAAAACTGTATGCACACATTTTCCATTCATCAATAATTCATTTTGAAATGTATTTTTGTAAACATAAAACTTTTAGTTTAAAATCATATCAAAAAATATGATTAATGACTACAGAATTCATCAAAAAATACATTTCTCTTTTTAACATTTTTAAACAATAGTAGCCAATAGCTTATAGCATGCATTTTTAAAAAATATTATTAACCTAGCTGCGTAAAGGAGGTGCAATGAAATATGCTTATGATGATTCATAAGCAAGGGTAGCCTAGGTCTAATCTATCTCTTTTTTTTGAAAATATATTGGGTTTTCATACATGGGTGCACCCACAATAATATGAGCAAATATTTTCATTAATATGCTACCTATAGAATTTACAACATTTTTTTAGTATGCTTAAAGTCATAAAAATGTACTTGATACAAAGTTTTTACCTTTAACATTAAAAAATTTAATGTTCAAAATGTAAACAGTTTTTCAAAATTATTAAAAAATTGTTTAACGAATCAATGTTGACTAATTGTCGAGTTTAAAAGAAATTATTTTCGTTTAATGTTCATATTATTTAGACAAATAAAAAGGTTGCGACGTGCAAATAAATACAGAATAACCCGCAAGAGAGTGATATAGGTGAGTTAAACACGAGAAGCGTTCATTTAATTAATATTACTCTTAATCCTATAAGTTAATGTGCAAGAAAAAAATAATTTGTAAATTACTTAAGGCATTCTAATTTCGATGTACGTGTAGGGGTTGCACTGGAAGAATAGTACCTTTCACCGAAGACGGTCGCATCTGAAGACTTAGTTAATAGATGGTAGGAGGCACTGGCTCCATAGTATGGCTTCATAGTACCACACCCTGGAAACTAAATCGATCGGCAGGCCAAACTAGATAAGGATAGCCTTATATTGTGAATCATGATGAAGACGCCATCAGTATCAAGCTGCGGAGTAGAAAATTAATCTTGATGTAGCGCAGTATTGAAGAGTAATGGGCGCAGCTGAAGCAGCGTAAACGGTTACCGTACTACGGTACAGAAAGTAAACGAAACTGATACTATACTACAACTTTTCAAAAATATTATTATGGCAGATGAAAACAAAAGAAACGGCCCTTACTTCGGGGCACCTTATAAATGAGTAAAGATTGCAAAGAATCTCCCCGTCGTTTATTAAAGAGCCTAATTAAAACAACACTAACGAACGTGCAAGAAAAGGTTTTTGGGTTCACGCAATCAAACAAAAAACAGAAATAAATGATACCTACAGTCCTCAATTAATTGAAAGAACGTAGGAAATGCATAACATTTGATGAAAACAAATACAAACAGTTAAACTAAGCGATTTACAGGAAATATAGTAAGGCTAAAGAGTTGTGGATGTCGAAAAAATGTAAACACATCGAACAACTGTAGGCCAAATACAACACATTTCAAAATTACCCCACCCGAAAGCATCTAAGGACACTACTGCGAGAATAAGATAAAAATTGGCATCGAGAAAAACTTTGCAAGTGGAAACAATACGTCCAAAATCTCTTTAACGATGACCGGTATCTTTGTCTTAACTAGAAAATCTGAATGGCCATACCGAGCTTGGCCCCAAAATCAAAGCAAAAGAAATTGTCCAGGTTTTCAAACTGCAGAAGAATGGTCAAGCAATCGGTCTCAACAAAATTTACGTTTAAATATTAAAAGTGATAGCAGAGCGGGATGGGATGCACTGGCACACATAATAACGATATTCAATGTCATGAACAAAATTTCCAAATAGCTGGCTTAAATCAGTTTTTGTCACCTTGCCTAAGAAGAAAAACTCTTTTCATTTCGAAGACTACCGATTAGTCTCATATTACAATTTTTAAAAGTGTTCCTAAGAATCATATAAATAAGGATACATAAAAAACAAGAATCCAAAATTAAGGAGATCCAGTTTGGGTCCAAATGGTGTTGGAAAAAAGGAACTAGCTCAGCGATGTTGCGACATGAATCATGACATACGCTGGCTTTTTGGATTATAGCAGGACTTTTGACTGCGTGAAACACGACAAACTAAGAAAAATCCTCAAGAATACAAGCACTGATAAGAGGGATATATTTATTATTGCAGAATTTTACTGGAACCAACCGGCGACAGTTGAAGTAGGTAACGAAACATCGGATGCAGTAAAGATTAAAAAAGTAGTCTAGCAAGGCTACGTCCTATGTTTACTTTAATGTATACTCAAAGCAATATTTACAGAACCACTAGGTGATACTTCATGCGTAGTTGTAGTTACCGTGAAACCAATTAATATCCTAAGATACGCAGATGATACGTTCATCTTAGCTAATAGTCTTGAAAAATAACAACTAATGATTAACAATATCGTTGAGCACAGCGGAAAGTTGGGCCTATCTATGAACACAGCCAAAATCAAAGTAATGGTATTCTCTAAAACACCAAAGCAAGCAACATTACGAATTAAGAACGAGGTTGTGGATAAGGTAATATTTTTAAATACCTGGGAACCATCGCAATTAAGCATTGTGATCCAAAGAAGCCAACAAGATCAAGAATAGAGCAGACCAAAAAAATATTCATCACTTGTTTATCAAATCAGAGGTAAGCATGGAATTAAGAATAAGAATGATAAGGTGCTATGTGTTCCCGGTTTTAATGCATGGATACGAAAATTGGACTCTTACCCATAAATGGAGAATATTCAGATTTTGAAATATACCTGTATCCTCGAAAACTGCGGATATCCTGGACAGACAAGATAACTAACATCGAAGTACTAAAAAATGGTAAAGTACTAATGCTTACAGTCAAAGAACGAGAAACCTGCTACATTGGGCATATCATGAGAGAAGCACGCTATAAGATGTTAAGACTGATAATTGATGGCAAAATAACTGGGAAAAGATCCGTCTGTGGGCGGAGGAAAAATTGCTAGTTGAAAGACTTACGTCATAGGTTCAACTATTCGTCAATCGACATCTTCAGAGCTTTAGTTTTCAAGACCAGAATTGTTGTGTGGATAATGATTTTATCATAAATTTTTGAGCGGGGTTTTTGGTGCTTTAAAAAAATGGTTTAATCTTATATTGTTCGTATAGCTATGTACATAATAAGTTGTGTAACGAGATATGCGGATTACTAATTTTAAAAATGGTTCTTAGGCATATATTTCTGTTACATTCAGATTTTTTAATTTAATCTTTTATATTTGTTATACTAAGTATACTGTCGTACTTTAGAAGGAGATGGCTAATTATGTTGTAGGTTTTACTACCATTTAATGTTTTGCTAACTCTGTTTTCTATTTTTTATTTTTTCCTTTTTAGAAGTCAGTTACCTATTATCTTCGACTATTGCAGCTAGATGTACACCTTCTTCAGTTTTTTTCGTTTTAATCCATTATGGCTTGTGAAATTTTTAGGGTGGCACTTGTTGACAAGGAATTAAAAGTGATTATCGTACGTATTATTCTAATGGTTCATATAGATGTGTTTGTAGTAAAAAGCAAAATTCGATGCATTTTCCCAAATAATGCAGAATTAAAGGTCTTTTAGTTAAAATTTTGTGCAAATACTCTTTGCCATTGCTTTTTATTATTTTTTGACACGTTTTCTTTACCATTACTTTAAAAACTTTTAACTGCCAATTTCCTACTCCTTCTAATATTTACTAAGCAATTACATTAACAACTTGAGGTGATATTGTTATTAGTTGGTAGTAATTCCTGCTTCCATGTACAACCGCAAAAGCTCTACCAAACCTGTAAATCCTGAATGTGAATAATTAAAAATATTATCATATTTAATTGATAATTATTTAATTAACGATTATTATTTTTACCAAGTATCATGTACATTAAAACTATCTATTAATAAAATATTGCTTACAAATTCATTTGGGCCATTGATTAAAGGGAAGAAGTAAGATTATATTGTTTTGAAATACAATCACGTTCAAAGGAGTCTTTATCCCAAGCAAAATATACAGAAACACGGGGTTCAAGGAAGCCAAAAAGCTTATTTTGTATTAAGAATAAAGACATTTAAAATTTCATCTACTATATAAGAAATTGGGAGAAACAATTTTCTAATCTATTTCTTTTACAGAATACTGTTAAACCCAATAATTTATATTGATGTTGTTTAAAATACATACTTATTCACAGTCGTATATATACCAGTTTTTCTCTGGATTTAAATAATGATGGTAGTGAAAAATATGTTAAATAAACCACCCAGGCTTGCCAACAAGTCTATTATCTACATCTAGCTTTAAATAAAATAGGAAATTATATTAAGTATACTATAAATAATTCCAAAAAGTTTTATTTGTTTCTGTCTGCACAGTTATGGTTGCAAAAGTTGGGTTTTCTATACAGAAAACATCTCTACAAGGTTTTTATTAAATGATGATAGAAAATAAAGGAAAAGTTTTATATTATTTGACTAGTATCTTAATTTATAAGTTTTTTTTTTTTTTGATATTCAATATGACGAGTCTAGAAACTTTATTTTAAGTTTTGAAAAGGGTTTACTTTGAAAAGGGTAGTATTGTTATTTTAAAATTACGATTTTAAAAAGGCATATGGTTATAAAAGAATTTTATAGCGAATTATTATCTTTATTAACGTAAGTTTAATGCAATAACTTTGATATAAAACTAAAAGTTAAATAATTTTTATAATACAATTTAACAAGCGGTATATTGCTATAATACTGTACAATTTTATCTTTAAATAAAACCTTTAGAAATTGCAAAGATAAAGTACAAAATATCATTTCCTCTTCATTCGCGTTCTTTTATTTGTATTTTCTTTTAATTATCCACACACAAACATACTCCTTATCTACAAATCTAGCCTAAAATCGTTCTTAGTGTTCAAATAGGTTTCGAATGCCGTTTCTTAATACTTGCTTTTATCATCTCATCACTTTGTTGTGTATCATGATAAATGTTTTGAAGGCTGTTAAATTACATTTTTATTTTACAGAAATCATTCAATTTGTAAACTTTGGCATAAACTTCAAAAACATTTAATCATATGTAAAATTTCGTCATTTTGTATAAAAAATAATGTATAAAAATAATATACAGTATTCGCATATTAGTACCACATTGCAATCACACAGGAAATGCTTGCCGCATTGCCACTTCTAGTCAATTCCAACTAGGGTATGCAAATTTACCGAGATTTCGTTTTACCGGTAAACGGTAAATTTTTCAACTAAAAACCGGTTTACCGGTAAATTACCGGTATTTTTGTTTAATTGAAAATAATCATAAATTGTGATAATTAGATACAAAACATATTTTTTTATCTATAAAAAATAATCAACAATAACATAATAAGATAATAATGAAACTTTATTGAAAATTACTCTAAACCAGGGTTTCTCAAACTGTGATACATGTACCACTAGTCTAGTCTTAGTGGCACATAAAATATTTAGTTATTTAAAAAATATAAATAGTCCTTTAACCAATTATTTTCCCTATTTTTACTCCCATTTTTATTTTTTTGTAAAAACTTTCTTGATTTAAGTTTTAATTTGAACANAATCATCCCTATTTAACCAAAATTAACAAAGTTTTAATGAAAATTATCATAATTTTAACCAACAACAAAATTTGATATCAATTTGCTCAGTTGTGCATAATTTTACCAAAAATCAACTATATTTTAAAGAAAAACGTTCAAATTTGACTGAAATTATTTAATTTTAACCAAAATCATCTTAATTTAGATGAAATTAGTTTAAATTTAACGTTATTTTAAGCAAAATCATCAAAAAGTTGATGAAAATCGTTTAAATTTGATCAAAATCATTAAAATTTAAATAAGAATTAAGACTGAAATCATACTTTTGTAACCAAAATCAACAAAGTTTTATTAAAAATTATTATAATTTTAAGCAAACACAACAAAATTTGATATCAACTGCACAAATTTGACCCAAAATTTTAATGAAAAACGTTCAAATTTGACTAAAATTATTGCATCTTAACCAAAATCATCTACTTTTTGATGACAGAGTTTGAATTTGTCGTAATTTTAACTAAAATGTTGAAATTTGATCAAAAATTATGTATAATAAACCAAGAAACTAATTCCGTACATAATAAGAGAAAGAATTTTTAACAACATACAATTGTGGAATTGTGGCGCACAAAAAATAAAAATACATGAAAAAAAAAATTACCGAAATTATTCGGTAATGCAACCCCTAGCTCAGTTCGACTGAACCTAAAGCTTTATAAAAGTCTACAATGCATGGGCCAGTATTCTGTTATATTCCACTAATTTTTTGATTACAACTTTGATGCTTTGCAGTTGGTCAATTGATCGAAACCCGGAAAGAAATCCCGCTTATTCTTTTTGTTGGTAAAAATTCCGTTTTTTTTTCTATTCTCGGTATTATAACTCATATTAATGGTTAAATAGGCAAACAAAGCGAATGTTCTTATGTTGGAAATGAGGCATTTTCAATATTTTTATATTTATAGGGTGGTTCATTTTTTATATACAGGATAAGACTTTGCTATTTCAAATGGAACACCCTATATATTTTTATATTTTTGTATAACCTCCCAAATCATGTTTCCAGCGATATATGACTTACGCTTGCATTTTAATTTGTTTAGGAGATATTAACACTTTTATTGATTTAATGACACTATTGGAGGTTTTGCAAAAAATTAATAACAGTTAAGCTTATTAAGATAAATGCAATTCTTATGTATAATCCTATATATCTTTTGACCCATTACTTGATATTGTACATTAAAAAATTAAAGCGTTGGCAAGTCTTGAAATTTTGCCTATACCAATTCGCTTAAAAATCTTTTTTTTTTTTCAAATGGAGCACCATGTATTTTGTTTTTCCATTAAATAAAGCGAAAATGCCGTATTTTCAACATAACCATATTTCGCTTTAAAACTTAATATTTTTTATTTACAGAGTAATCGACCGAGCCGCTCTTAGCAACTGTATAGGAGTAATAAAAAAAACAAATATAAAAATGAACTTTTACTATCAGTTGCAACGAACGCCAATGATTGAAGTATCAAAACCTCTGATTAATTATACAGAATTGCCAGCATTAAAATATCAAATGTCGTTGGGGTTGCCTACCTACGCGGTCACGTGGTTATCAATCAATCTCGATGGGTCTGTAAATCATATATACTATTAACTAAAAAGGAGACAGATTATATCTGTTATTTAGTTTGAATGTTAATTCAAGCGTAGTAAAGGGGGTGTACAGATTTTAATTTTATGCTAAGGATAATTATGTCCCACTTCATTTTCTTTATTTTAATTTCCAGCTAAGTTATTTCTTCTTTAGACAGTTATATACTTTAGCTTCCTGAGTTTATTCTTAATACTCAATGCTATACTCACTGGTGGCCTTCCTATTTTTTTTAAATTCGCTAGGCTGATAGGGTGTCATAATCATTCATGCCGATTAGGTGTGGTAGATTGCAAGATAGGTAGGAAAAGTTTGGTAGACCTACCTATTTGTATTTACACTGTAAATTTAGGAATGTCTATCACCTTTGGGGTATGGGGATATAAAAAAGATAGGTGGGAGAAACCAACACTTGTGTCACATCCTTAAAATAGCCTTTTTCTTTACCGGGTTCGAAAAGAATGACCCGCTACCACCAACCAAAAGTGGTAGTTTGTTATTTTTTTAAAAATATTTAAAAAACAATCAAGTTTATGAGTAAAAGTATTTAAAATTAATTTTGCAATTTTGCTTTTATTACACTTTTTAAAATTTCATTGTTGTTATTGTTGCTAAGCAACATTGTTATTGAAATTAATTGCCAATATATATTTTACAACAAAATAAAGTTGCAGACATATACTGTCATTCTTATCGGCTGAAAATTGGTGAAATATGGTTATGTTTTTATCGAAAGCAACGGATATATCTTAAATTTGTTGTTTTATTGCTACCACAATGTTCAGTAAATAATAAAATTTTAAATTATTTATTTGTTTCAACCCTTCTCATTATCATTAATTACACAGAACACACTGTATTTTAGTAGGTATAATTAATGAATAATTACTGAATGGAAAAGTTACGAAATATTGATTT
>JARJDX010086768.1:0-12880 GCA_030264735.1 Gymnusa sp. GC000175
CTGTAATCGCAGGAAAAAATTATCGTAAGATTTGTTTTTTCTGCGATTACAGCGCCACCAACATTGATTACTAAAAATTATTATTAGTAAAATTTACGTATATTTTTCCGGTAAATCTGCAATAAAAAGTGGAGGTTTTAGTTCTAAAATATAAAGTTAATGAAAACAAAAAAATAAAATTTTGATGTCCAAAGAAATTAAAAAACTATATTTTTATATTAAATACATACACCATAATGCGACCATAATTTAAATAAAAATTTACACAGATTATAAAGTTTATTAGTGGTAAAAATTACAGAAAATATTATAAATTGTATAATTTTTGGGAATGTCATTGGTATTTAGTTGATTTTTTTTTAAATACAATTTAATAATAAAAAATTAATTTTGCGCTGAATCTATTTATAAACTATAATAAATCTCATAAAAAAAAGCATAGATATAAAAATTGACTCTTTTTCTTTTGGTAACATTTAGGACGTATTCCTTGGTGTGAAATGGATAAATTCGGAGCAAGTTCCGTGAGTTTAGAATGAAGAGATGGAAAGTGTATTGCGTAAGGCGTTCAAAGAACAGGGTTGATATGGATAAGACCCACAAATTATACATACGTCATGCCAATTTAATAAGTAACTTTATTACGTGAGCCTAACCAATCACGTCCAAAATAATTAAGCACAATAAAGTGATTAAGAATTTTTTTTCTAAAGAAGTTTTTTAAGTGAAATAAATAGTTAAGTTACCAAAAACATAATGAATTGCAAAATGTGTTACATTTCGTTTGTAATATAAAAGTTTCTTATCATTTTACTCTAAGTGAACTGCAAAATGTTTGAAATGTGGAACAATGTTAGTCCAAAATTGGAACAGGTTCAGCAGCAAAATCAAGTGCAACAACCGCACACTTCCAGTGGCAGCATTAAAGGTATTAGTTGTATGTATTTTTTTAACTTTATTTATAAAAAAAGGTTCATTTATAATGATGATAAATAATGCTAAAAAAAACTTAAGATGTTTCCTGTGTTTATAAATAAAAACTTATTTTTGCTTTTGAAAATTTGAAATTTTTTCTTTAAATAGAATGTATTATACCTAGAGTTTTATTAAATTAAAAATATTTTTTGTGTTATAATAATAATTAATAATAATGTTTTTCTTTTTTCACAAGATTATAAAATAATATTCAAAATTTTAAATTTTCTAAATTACAGTACCCACTATATTTTATAAACTAATTCAGGTTTATTTGACCTAAAAACTTTGATTAAATCAATGTAAATACAGTCACACTTACATAACTCGTACTTCTTTAAGTCAAATTTTTCAATATATCAATTTTTTTGCGAATATTTGTATTTTGTGGTTATTTCTGTAACTCTAATTTTCTAAATCTCGAATTTTTCATAATGAACTATCACGAATTGACTTATGGAAGTTTAAGTGTATAGCGAGCAATAGAAATATAAAAATTATTTTTGATTTTGCTAATAAAATGAAAACTATTGAAGCTATGGCAAAAGTAATTACACCAAATAAAAGGTCCTTAAATTTTGCGTATATCTTGCCCAAATTTAATTAAAAAAAGTAATTAACAAATCATGCCTGGATATTTTTTAGTATTTTTAGCAAAAAACGTTATAAATTAATCATCTTTGCAGCTATCCATAAGCAATTAGTTGGTGGGGTCAATTATGTTAAGAATTAAATTTTGAAAGATCCGACGCTAAATTATAAAATATAAATTAATAAACGTTAGGTTTTTTGCAAATAAACTGAAAAGGTGTACTTCTACAGAAAAAGTTAGGGTACCAAAAAAGAGATGATTAAATTTTACATCGAAATATTATACCATCCATAGTTAAAATAGTAACATGTATTAACGTGTAAATAAAAAAACGCCAAATGAGTCATAACTTATATTAATTGAGAAAATTCAAAAATATTTTATACGCATCTTGTGTATGAATGAATGTTCTTCGTTGATGAATACCAGCAATAAGTTAGTGGGGCCAATTGAGCCTTTAAAAATAAAAAATGTAATTAATCAAACAGATTTAAACGGAATATTCTTTAACTTTTTTACCTGCAGAAAATTAAAAATAAATTTAATAAAAAAAATTTCTTGTTTTATCAAAGACTGCTTGAAAAATCTTTTGATATTTAACGCTTTTAATTGTCTAGCCAAAGCCAATTAAGAATTTTTTTGGAAAATTTGTTTTACGAAAATAAAATAAAATCGCGACATCCGAAAAGAAAGGCGAGCATATCAGATGAAAGAACTATTAATATCAAATTTTTTTAAGCAGTTTGAAAGTTAATAAAACAAGGAAGATTTTTATTAAAATTATAATTTTTCGCAGGTAAAAAAGTTAGGGAATTTTCTATTTAAACCTGTTTGAATAATTACTAATTATTATTTATAACAGTCTTAATTAATCCTACCAACTTATTGCTGCTGTGCATCAGTGAAGAACATTCCTTTTTACACAAGATGCATATAAATATCTCCAAATTTTTTTCTTTTTAATTGGGTTTTATCGTTTACGGCGTCAATAATTATCATTGTTTTTAATTACAATTTTTTTTTTCGAGCCATACATTTTTTTAATTTAAAAATCGAATTCTTTCATTTGAAATATTTACTTTTGCCGCAGCTTCAAAGGTTTTCATTTTATTAGCAAAAATTAAAAGTAATTTCTATTGCTGGAAAACTTTTTGCTAATTTCTCATGGGTAAATCATTCTCATTCGGACACAATCGTGAATATGTGTATTTTAGCGCTCAAAAAAAAAATTTATACTTACTTTAGAAATTTTTAAGATTTTTGAAAATCAAGTGTTCATACATATGTTGGAACATAAATAAATAAAGAAATGTGTGTATAGTGAGCATACGACTTTCATTTACGAATTTTAGAGACAATTTTCATTTTTGACAGATACATAACCATAGTTTGACAACCATCAGGTTATCATAACAGTAAAGATGTCTTTAGAACTTCTTTGTGATTAAATTAATTTTGCTTGGTGACGCACAGTAATAAATTCCAAAGAAATTAAATTTAATTAATTAATTATTAAATTAACAGTTTAAAACGAAATGTTTTTATAAATGTACTCTTTTGTGATGAGTTTTTGTCAACATTATATATTTTGAAATTTCGTATTTCAAGCTTAAACACAGAGAGAGAAAAGATTGAAAATAACTTTTTCTGAATAGGAAAACTTAAAAACGAATAAATAGGTATTTTTGCAAATTTGACTTAATTTTTTTTTATAATTATAACTTTTTTACTTAGTAAATGCAAATAATAAATTTTTCATCATACTTGCAAATATGTAATGTAGGACACTTTTAAATACAATTTTTATAAATTTTCTATATACGTAATTAATCGAAAATTTAATTAACATTTTATAGGTTATAGGTTTCAAAATAATTAAACGGAACAGATTTTAATTATACCTTATAATTATCAAATTTAAAAATAATTCTGTAACCATTTTTCATCAAGATTAATTTAGTTTTGTAACTCTTAAACCTATATCCCTCGGTATTTTTGAAAAAATTTAAATAGTTTTTAATAATAACATTTATTTAAACTATTCTTCCCCATTTTAAGAAAACATGTTTATGTTTATTTTTCACATGGCGAAGCCTTGCAGTTTTATTAATGTATAAATTAATTATTATGAAATAAAAATTACCATTTTTGTGTTGTAATTGCACACCCTTACAAATTGTAAATAAAATGCAAATGCATAAAAATAGCGCAATTGTTGCTAATAAGAATTCTCTGAAATTTCCATTTTACATATTCGTCGCCATGTGGAATGTTAATCAAAAGAGTGCTTAACAATTAATTTTTTTTAATAATTTTTTCAAAGAACCGAATAAATACGTGCGAAGGATTTAGCGTTCTTGTTTTCTACGCTGAAAGTTTATTTATTGAGTGTTTTGTTGTAAACATTTTACTGGTTAGAGTTCAAGAAAGGTCGTTTTCAATGCTTTTTATAATAATTTCTAAATTATTTATAATCACACGAGACACAACATAGGAGCGGCACATTAACAAGCCATGAGCACCAATATTAATTATAATAAAAGCCTGTTATGCAATACTGATTAACTCATATGCAATAAATTTATTCCATCGATTTATTTACTTTTAATTGTAGAAAATCTATATAAATATATAAAATTATGCTCAGTTTACTATTCATAAATCGAATTATGACTAAATAAGAAAATAAAACGCCCCGTGCCCTACCATGAACCCATTTTAAATTGATTATAATTATGGATATTTTATATTTTTACTTATTTATATACAGAGTGGTCCAAATTAGGTAGCCTACCAAGGGTATCTTTCCTATTATTAAGGATAGGGACTTGATTAATGAACAATGTTGAGTATATTTCAGTGCTGACTAACATTCTGTGAAAAAAAAACAGTTTAGAAATTATTTCGAAAAATTTGAAAATCGCTTTTTTCCAAAGAGTCAAATTCCTCTATAATTGTTAAAGATGCAAAAAATTTGAAATTTACTATATTTATTGGAGAAAACTTATAACTGCTGTCAAAATAAAATTCAAGATGGCGGTTTTTGAGATATTAATAGCAACTTTCTTATTATAAATGGTCGCCATATTTAATTTTTACATGATTTCATATTTTTTTTATTTCAAACCTATGCCAAAATAAAGAATTTATGAGAAATATTAATTGTTTTAATTTTAAATTTAGTAGACACGTCATATTGTCATATTGTGTTTTTAGAGTATGGATAATTAGTATTTATGCATTGCATTATAAAGTTGTGATAATTATTTTATAAATGATTTCAAATGGCGAATTTTTCAATAAATGAACAATATAATGTTTTGTACATACATAAAGCATAAAGTGTTACAAAAACTGTCTGTGGTATTGAAAATTATTAGGCTACTGAATTTGGACTACCCTGTATTTACAGATTTAATAAAAAAAAATTCTACAAACACTATTAAAAATTGGCTATTTATGCCACAATTAAAAATATAATAATATAAATAAAAGTGAACAACACTAATGTTAAAAGGAAAAGGAAACCACTTTTTACACTAGTGTTAAAAGTAAACTGTCAGTTATTTGTCAAAATAGCATTTTACGAACATAATAGATTGAATAGATACAATTTCAATATCTTCAATTCTTGTGATAGCAATTCACTTTCTTACGCGCTAGAAAAACAGTAAATTTCTTTTGGTTGCTCTTCAATAGATTGCAATATTATCAGTATATTTTATAATGTGGCATGTGTCAAACAAAGGTAAATTTGATTTAGTTAGTCCATTATTTCCACTGGCTCACTGAACATCATTCATGCAACGTTTTTTAGAAACTTTATTATGCTTTTAAGGGTGTATGTAAAAAAAACATTACATTGTATGATATGTGTGTTAAAATGATTTTATTTTATTCGAGGGGTTGCTTCACTCGCTACGCTCGTTTCTCAACCTTTCCCTTCTACAAAATAAAATCCTACTTTAACACATATCATAAATAACTATTTTAATAAAATAATAAATTTTGAACATATAAATAAAATTACATTTTTATTTAAATTGCATTTTAAAGAAAATGATATGTGTATTAAAATGATTTTATTTTATGCATGCAGTTGCTGCACTCGCTACGGTCGTTTCGCAACCGTCCCCTCCCTCAAAATAAAATCCTACTTTTAACACATACCTCATAAATAACTATTTTAAAAAAATAATAAGTTTTCAACATATAAATAAAATAACATGTTCATTTAAATTGCATTTTAAAGAAAATGCAACGGGAATAATTTGTGAACTCAAGCGAAAAACAAGAAATAATAAAAATTAATTGGAGTTTTTCAGAGCTTCACACTTCAGACCAAAGTATAATGCGCGACAATAAAATTATATCTCTGGTAATTAATTTTATTTATTATCTGTTATGCAGAATGTAATTAAAATGTTAACAACATAACGGTTGCACTAAATATGATATTTTTTACCAAGAATTGATCCAAACGAAATTTTTTTATGGGGGCCCTGCGTATGTATATTTTATTTATCAATGCTATAATTTTGTAACGTGATGAATATGAATTAAAATTTTCATTTGTATCAGCACAAAGTGCACTTTTTTAAACAAAACTGCACGTAATTTTAAATATGACATAATAACACACATATGGCATGAATGTTTATAATTTTTCCAGCAGATGTAGGAAAATATGGTCGTATAAATCTGACACTTTTTTATACATATAATTTAATTCCATTTTTTTTTCTGCGTTAATAATTTTTTTACGCTGATCTCCGCGTTCTTTGAATATTTCAATTAATATTTTTTTGTATAATTTTTAATTTTTGCATATATACCTAAACAGGAGTCGAACAAAAGGTAATGTTATTAAGTATGTATCAGTGTTTTGTAATTGGATGCAATTTATGTTTTCCAAATTATACGGGAATGTTATCAAGCGAATTTCGCTTGTTAACATGATTTAAAGTAAACAAAATAGTGCACGAGTGAATGTGTGCCTGCATCTGTTTGAAAGCGAATCGTAAATCTTGTTAAAAAGTTTATTTTATGTATTTTGTGTGTAAAGGAGTAAATATGTATAATTCTATTATGTACTATAAATTTGACCCACATAAATGTTGCCAGTTCAATAAACCTTTAAAGATAAGTTAAAGAAATTTAAACAAAAAAAAATAATACAACACAATAACTATTCGAAATGCCACAAAATTACAAACTTCTTATCAGTTCCAAGTTCCATTGCGTAATTATATAGATATTTTGCTAAAGCTATAATTTATATTTTTTTTGATCATTTTTTAATCTTATTTAACCTAAATACATATAAGAAACGCAACTATATGTTTGTTTAATTATTTTAATGAGGAAGACATTTACAATTAAAATTAAAAGATTTGATGTGCCCATGGACAATAAGTTTATTATACATTTTCTCTTTATTTGATTGATTGCTGTTTTTACTTATGTTTTAATATTATAAATAATAAACATCAAATTTTTCAATGATAACTTCTTCTTCGATGGTACTACAGCCCATTTCAGGCCTTGGCCTCCTTAATTTGCCTCTTCCAGACTACTGCACTACTGCACGTCTCTATATTCACATTCACTCCGTAGCGTCTCTGTCCACACTATCCTTTCAACTCAGCTTTAGCTTTCATCTCGGCCTAAGCCCTTGTAGCTTTTCGTTTAATACTACATTTGGGCTTCGCTTCTGTAGCGTTACCTACCCACCT
Organism: Gymnusa sp. GC000175; assembly: GCA_030264735.1. NCBI lineage: Eukaryota > Metazoa > Arthropoda > Insecta > Coleoptera > Staphylinidae > Gymnusa > Gymnusa sp. GC000175. The sequence continues at coordinate 7,303 of JARJDX010086768.1, forward strand.
TAACCTTCTAATGTACATGTACAGTGTTTGATCTCTATCCATACGCATTCATGACAACTATGAACTACTGCGGATGAATAGAGGGTGCTCGACAAGCCACTCTCGTTGACCGGTCCGTATATTCTCCAGAGCATTTTTTTTCAAAGCTGTCTAGATTCTCCACTGTTTTTCCAGTTAATGTCCAGCACTCGCTACAGTATGCTACTATAGGTCAGATTTGCGTTTCAAACAGTCTTATTTTAGTGTTTTTGTAGACATCCCCTGAATTAAACACATGAAGTAGCGAGTAGAAGGATCGGTTGTCTGCGTTAATCCCTTTAGAACTTCTTTGGTTTCGTTGATTTCAATGGATTGGTCGGACCCCAGATAGACAAGCTCGTTCACCCTTTCAAAACAGTATATTGCGATTACTATGTTTTGTGACAGACGGACTTTCTTGCACTCTCTTGTTTGCACCATTATTTATTTTCCATCATTTACTTTTAAGCCAATTTCCTGGGCGTCTAATTCTAAGCTTCTAAACGATTCCTCCGCATACTTCATGGATCTTCCTAGGATATTTATGTCGTCTATATCATATCCTATAATTTCGCATATCCTATAATTTCCGTTAACTTGTTCATTGTGGTGCTCTTTATGTCTACGGTCGCATTTCTGACAGAAATAAGAGGTTGAACAGCAAATGGATCTGTTAGTTCTGAGTTTTTTATGTATAGGGTAGATTATGCTGCTTTGCTACTCCTTGGGTAGTATTTCTGGCTTCCAGATCTTTAAGTTGAGTTCTTGCAGATGAGATGAAATCAGTTCCCCACTATATTTGTATAGTTCAGCAGGGATATTATCCACTCCTGGAGCTTTGTTATTTTTTTAATTCTGTATTTAATTTCGTTTGCGGTTGGTGGTTCGTAAGACTGATATTCGGCAGCTTGCTGCTTAAGGCGTCAGTTTGAGCTTGTGTCAGTTTGTTTGGTATTAGGGTTTAGGAGCGTCGTAATGTATTCCTTCCACCTGTCTTTTATTTTACCTTTTTTAGCTATTATTTTCCCAGTCTTCTCTTTACGTAACGATGTACTAGGATTTTATCCTTTTTTTTAAGTTTATTTCTTTGTAGCATATCTGTTGTTTTCCTAAAAGTCTTTCTCTGCTTTTGGGAGAAGTGTGCTCTCTTTTTTCTCTGCATTTCTTATCTGTTTCCCAATGCGACTATTTGTATCTTCTTTCTTGGCTCTTGTTGGTCTGCCCAAGTATGCGTTGCGATAATTATTTTGTTTTTGTACAGCTATTTGGCATTCTTTGTTACACCAGTCGTTTTTCATTTTATATGTGTGTGGTGTATGTCCTGTAGTTTCTGCCGACTGTGTAATGGATATCTATGTGGCTTTACATGTCTTCCACATTTGAAGCTAAGGTTTGTGATTATGGTGTGAGCAATGCTTTCTACGTACAGCTATTTGGCATTCTTCGTTACACCAGTCGTTTTTAATTTTATATGTGTGTGGTGTGTGTCTTATAGTTTCTGCCGACTGTGTAATGGATATCTTTATGCGGCTCCACATGTCTTCCACATCTGAAGCTAAGGTCTGTATATTTGGATGTGGTATGGTGTGAGCAATGTTATCTTCGAGGGCATGTTGGTATTGTCATCTTATTTCCATATATTTTAGGTTGCTGAAGTTTCTTCACGTGTATCTTTTTTGCCATGTGTTCTTATGTTGTTAGGTATTCGAGCTCTATATACCATGCATACCAAGTAGTGGTCCGTCTCACAATAAGCTTCGCGATAGCTTCGAATATTTCTAACACTAGAAGCTCATTTCTTGTTGATCAACACATGACCTATTTGGTTGTGATGTCTTCCGTCTGGTGAGGTCCACGTCCATATGTGTACGTCATATCCTGTGTTCTTATGTTGTTAGGTATTCGAGCTCTATATACCATGCATACCAAGTAGTGGTCCGTCTCACAATAAGTTTCGCGATAGCTTCGAACATTTCTAACACTAGAAGCTCATTTCTTGTTGATTAACACATGACCTATTTGGTTGTGATGTCTTTCGTCTGGTGAGGTCCACGTCCATATGTGTACGTCGTATCTTGAGAACTGTGTTAGCTTATAATCGCGAAATCAATTGGCCTCAGACCATTGTCATTGGACTCATCGTGCAACCAATTCATTCGTTCTTTTCCAATTTAAGCATTGAGGTCGTCGATCACGATTTTTATGTTGCATATAGTTTAATGATATCAATCAAAATATAATCAGATCTTAGGTTAACCATAGAGAAAATTTAATGCAAAACTAAGTCTACTTATTTATTTTTTATGATGATTCTACATTAGACCATGCAAATATCGCGTGCCTTTTTTATTTTTACATGCACTTGTATTAAAATTTCACTGCTATAACGATTTTTGGTAGCTTATTGATTCAATTACGCTTGCTTGTGTGACTTACCATTTAAGGGATGAAAAACACGTCCATGCAGTCATGCGCTCAAGCAAAAGTGACTTTTAATTAATTTGTTATGTTAATCGAAATGGCGTGGATTTTACTAAACCAGATTTGCAAAATTTTATTAATTACTTAAAGAATGTCTTCAAGACATAAATTATCCATCGATTTTATTTTATTAGCAAAAAAAAACTAAATTTTTAATTTTATTGAAGAAATCTATTGTTTCTCATGGGTGAAAACTACTCTTCTTCGCAGTACCTCTAATGTAGGTATGTGGTTTGCTTTTTGCTACGTTTAAATTTATTTTGCCAAAAACCATCAAACAAAAGTAAAGAATATTTTATAAAATTATATTTCATAACAAATTGCCATTAAAAATAGATAAAACATAAATATTTCCGATATATCAATATTTTTCATATACGATTTCCAATGCTGTGTAATAAATAAGTTGGTTAAAGACACCTGGTGATTGTAAAATAGCGTATAAATTTTTATCTGACAAAGATCTTTGGCTCGATGCTTTTAAGAGAATGTAATTGAGCCTGAAGCCATATACGAGGGAGTTCCTTTTCACAAAAAGAGTTTCACCACGAATTCAGTGTATCCACACATACATATATAACACATGAACATAATGTTATTGCTCTCTATTATATAAAGCTATTTGCAAAAGAAAGTGAAATTATTATTTATGGGTGTGCGAATTATTTAAAATTTAAAACAGCTAATCAATAAAAACCCGAGAGTTATCGCGGTGGTTTCTATAATACACAAGCCCAGGCCGAAATTTACATAAGGTTTTTTTTGATAATTAATAATCTTGATCGCATATTAGTTTTACTATGTCTTGTATTACCATTTTAAATTAATCACCTTTTTTTTTATCCTGCAGTCAGTTTTAATAAGACGAATTTTTTGTGTTTTCTATATTTGGGCTTGGACTGTGAGTCACTTTTAAGACATGAAGCATTTCTTTTGAAATTTAATATTTTTTTTATCTCAGGCTTAATGAACAATACCTTTTTTGCATTGTGTTCAGTTTGATATTTTATATTGTTCTTTTTTGATATTACATCACCTCTTCTTAAACGTTAAGATATTCTTATTATAAATGACATATTTTACATACTATTGTACTTAAGACGTATTTAAAAATGAATGGATGAGATAAATATAAAGAAAATATTGTAATAATAATAAGAACTGGCCTATAGAGGGTGTAAAGCGAACTACTGTACATAATATCACTCTTTCCGCTTCAGTCTTTAAAATGTCACATTTTAAAGACTGACATATGGTGTGCTAAGCATCATTTTAAATACGATTACTTAGAAGATACGGCTTGGTAACGATTCGGGTCTTTTCGGCACATTAAAAACGCTCGAAGTTTCATTAAACACGGTTTAATTAAACATATCTTATTGAGGTTTAATAAAAAAAGTTGCTTTTTTATTTGGTTATTTCGTCCTAGAAAAAGTATGGTATGTAACGCGTTTTATAAATTTCTCTAGACAACTCGCTCCTGGATACGTTGAATTATAAATATGTTTTTACATAAAAAGGTTAAGGATTCTTTATATTTGGTCCCTAAATCCAAATCTCTTTTAGGTTCCACATGTAAATCTCAGTCAAATTCTTTTGTAAGGTAACAAACGCCGATTAAGAGTCCTAAAATACTGATATAGCTCATGTACAGCAGCTATAATAGTAGGCTAAAAACTCTTCCTAATAAAAATTGGAGTAAATTGATATTTTGTAAATACACACGCTAATTCAGAATAGGATGGATCTAGGTCTTTAATTATAGAAGAGCATTTTAAAATTATTCACAATTTCTCACCTAGATTAGAACTTATGGATGCAGCATTATTAGTCATCTCTTCTTGCAAAGAAAAAGTTGAGGGAGTGTCTCTTCCTATCTTTGGATTCTGAAAACGTTACTTTTTTTAAAGATATTTAACATTTTACAAGCCTTTAATATCAAATTTTTCATAAAGAGTGAACACTATAGATCCATACGAGTGATCATCTATTAAAGCTACAACTATGGCAAAATTCGGTTTTTATATTGATCAGATCACATTTTCGTTTCTCTAAGTATGAATGCAGCAGTAATAACCACCTCTTTTTGTAAATGAAAGTCTCAATCTTTCCTAACCATCAATGCTAAAAACTTTTCTTTAAAGACATTTAACATGTTACATACAAGCCTTTAATATCAAATTTCCCCTAAAGAGGAACACTCGGTGATCATTTATACTAGGGTAACATCCTGCTCTTTTAATGTACCGAAGATCATATTTATGCGCCTTAAAAAAATGTTTGTTTTTGCTCTTTGAAAGATTAAATCGAGTTCTCGTACAAACTAACAACAAACTTTTGTGTGAAGAAGCAAAATCAAATGCCCACTTCTCAAAATCAGAAAAGGCGATGGTTCTCTAATCCAGTTAATGCTCTTCACAAAACTGTCAAGGAATTTTGGATTAGATTAGATTAAACGGAGTCGATAAGCTTAGGACAGCTTTTTAGCACTGCGGTCTGAAAATATCTTTTTGTACGATTTCCCTTTTCCTAATATTATCCTAGCAAATCCTCTTTTCAGTGAAGTTCAGTAAAGTCCCCAGACCTGAGTTGGCGTATTAGCCATTTCTTCCATTAGAGCATGTGTAGTGTCTACAGGCACTATTATGCACCCAGTTTGTGAACATGTGTGGTTACCTAAATAAATCTCTTAAAAGGTTCTAACTTTTATGTTGACTTAAAAGAATATTTCAAAAAATAATTTTTAAACCTCTGAATATTTCTGCTCATGCAAATCAAGACAGGTTTTTCTAGAGGAGCAATGTTAGGACATATTTGTAAGTGATACATACTAAACAATGATCTAGGGATGTCCAGATCCGCCTGCTTTTTTCTTGGCCTTACTATGCTTCTGCATCTTCTTCATCTTGGGTCTGTATTTTAGTATTTGTTTTAGATATCTGCCTTCTTTCTTCCTTATCATTTATATGCTTTTTCTTTCTGTTGATATCATACTTTAATACTTATTTTGGATATTATCCGCCTTCTCCATTCTATCTATACTCTGGATTCCTTTATCTTTTCAGTGATTGCAAATATA
>JARJDX010086782.1:0-15193 GCA_030264735.1 Gymnusa sp. GC000175
TATGTATGCAAAATTTTATTCAATTTGCTGATTATCCCTAAAAGATATGATTAAAAAAAGGTTTTTTTTTGAAACTTTGACACCCTGTATCTTTGTTAGGAAGCGAGTAAGAGGCATATTTGCATTGTGTTTTTAACTCAGAATGATAAGGAGAATATTGTGTTAAAATTTTCAATGGTAAAACTAATACACCCTGTATAATCCGTCTCGACAGCGTTTAGTCTTATTACCATAAGACAATACTGACTTAATCCTAGATTTTGCAATGTGTTTTTTGCCATCTAAGAAATATGTTGATCCCACACTATGGCGTTTAGATATGCTTAAATACTGCAACTGTTTTCTATTCAGCGCCTGATGTCGTGTGAGACCAAACCATCCTTTCATACAAGTTCTAATTTCTTTACCAGTTATTCTTTAAAGTCTAGGCTATCTGGCGCTACATCGCAAATAATCCAACTCGACAGCGTTTAGTCGACGTTTTATTTCAACATTCACTACGTTGACCTTATTACCATAAGACAATACTGACTCAACCCTAGATTTTGCAATGTGTTTTTTGCCAACTTAGAAATGTGATATCTGGGTGATATTGAAGCTATTATCATAGCTCCAAGTATTTAAATCGCTCATACTGCTGGGTTTGAATATTATCTTCCAATAAGTTGGTGAACTTAGCTTGAGAGTTTACAGCCATAAATTCTCTTTTGCTAAAATTAATTCCGTACATTCCTGTTCCAACATTGTAGCATAAATTCTGGATCAAAAACATTCTGAGCTAACACTTGATGGTCTTCAAAGTTTAGCTCGAATAAGCACGTATCTCCGATTGGAATGCCCATATCACTACAAGACCTCCTTCATTTCTTCATCACCGTTTGCAGATCTAGGTAAAAAATTATTTTTGAGAATCAGCAACCCTGCCATAAGCCTTTGTTGGGACGAATTAATGTTTATGTGCGATCTCGAATAACAGCTTCATCGTCTCGATATATAAGTTTTATTCTATTTAATATTGGCTTATCTATCTCCCGAATCTTCAATGCCTTCCATTCTCCATATTTTGGGATTGAGTCGTAAGGTTATATTGGTCGATGAACGCCATAAATGTCTCATCATCAACAGCTGTTTGTTTTTTAATTAGTTATTACATTATATCCACGCATGATGTGTGCAACCACTTTGGTCTTCTTTGATCTCTTCAGTGACAACAGTTTGTAGTATATTTTATTATCTTGCCAAACAAACTTGGTAATACTCAGTGATGGATAGTTGTTAGGGTCTTTTTTACTACCTCTTTTAGGCAAGGATACAATAAACGATGTTTTTCATTCATCTGGCAAGATATTTTTGTACAAGCAATAGTTAAGGTTAGCTAGGTGTTCCCATGATATGGCATCTCCGTATTTAATTAGTTTCGCTAAACCTCCACTCGGGCCAGGTGATCTGCCGCCCTTTAAAGTCTAAACTGCCTTCTGGACTTAAACTACATTAATTCGCAATGCCGCTTGTTGTTTATTGCTTGAGTTCTTGGTTATATATTGTGGTCGGTTTTCGTTGAGCAAGTTTAGGTTGATTACTCTTGTCGGCTTTTTTCCTTTGTTTTTATACTTTTTAACATACCCCATACATCTGTACATTGTCTGCCGCCTTAATACCCATTAATCTCCTTACATTTATTTTTTCAGGTTTTGAGTTGTGCAATCACACGCTTTCCTTCTCTGTTCTGAGTTTTTTCTGCCTTATTTCATTAGATCAATGCATTAGCCATTTATTATAGGCCACCTTTTTATTCACCACCGCTTGGCTTAATGTAATTGGTCCACCAAACCTGATCACTTCGGGTTTCGTCAAAAATTCGTAAAAATTAGTTTGCTGCCGATATTTTCTTTATTAGGTGCTGCGACCTTAATCTGCTTTGATATAAGTTCTTTATACTGTCTTGTTATAGAAGATCCAGTTTATATCCGTATTTTGGACCCCCGGTTTCTTAAATTTTTTCAGCTTCTTTATTTATTCGCATCTTTCTATTTTGGCATCTAATTTCCTTATGAGTGGTTTTACCTTTCCCATCCTGATCAGACTACAAGTTTTTTCTACTGAAGTTTTTAAATTTGGACAAATTCTGATATTAGGAGATATTTTTATTGTTAATATAATTCGTGGCCACGAAATAAATTAAAATAGATCCTAATTATATTAAATTTAATTTATTTAAAATATAATACAAACATTCACTTTGAATACAACCACGCAGCAACTAATGTAATTTAATAATATTTTTTAATTCTGTTTATTATAACGATGCAATTACAAAAGACCATTCCAATATAAATTGCACATTAAAATGAGATTTAATAAAACCAAATTAATATTTTGAAGAGCATCACTATACTACCCAAAACAGCAATTTAGTTAAAATTGTTGTGCAACAAAATTAATTAAATGTTGGATTATATTTTAATAGTTTTTTCAATAAAATAATAAATATATATATTCTGCACACAGCAGTGTAAAATTCAATTATTTAAATTAAATTTTGTTACAACTAATGGAATAATTTATCTTTTAAATTAAAACAACATTTTTATTATAATTTTGAAGCCATTATAATATTAATATGTAATAATATTATCGTGTCATATTGATAGAAATTTAATTGTCTGAATTATTACAAATGTTTCCTCCAGATAGCGCAAAATGGGAATATAAAACACAAGACCATAATACTTCTGGTATTAATATTAATAATTTGTACGTATTTTTTTGGTAAAAACTTCAGAGCTGATGCTGGAAAATAAAAATAATAATAATAATTTAGGCAACTTTTTGTGGTAATACAGAACGTCCGAAAATTGGAAAATCGAGCATTTGTAACCAAAGAAACAAGAGTAAATGTAAATGTAAATAAGGGACGATAAAGGAAAAATAATTACAGAAGAAACGAAAATTTGGGCAGATGGAAACAATATTTTGAAAAATTCTTAAATTTAACGCACAATATGACAAATGAGAACGATAATAAGTGTAAAAAGGATGTAAAGATGAAAAATGCAGAAATAAAGAAAACAAATTAAATATGGACGAACTAAAAGAAGCAGTAAGGTGGATATACTGCAGTATTATTTCCATAACACTGTTGAAACTCTGCACACAGTTGCCTGGTATAAAGCCTTAAATGCATTGTAGTTTCCTTGATCCAGTAACATAACTGCTTCCTTATGTTATGCTTGTTTTGTTCCGCCCGGGTATTTTATTTTTGTACCACCCATATTTGGGAGGCTTTCCCCTATCCGCCACCCGAGTGGGGGCCAGCATGGAGAACAAATAATCCCAGACGGCTTGCAAGTGCACTACTTAGCATAATTTCAATTTCGTTGTGTAGCTAAGAATAAATTAGTGTTTTTTTATCGCTTTGAAAAAATATTTTCTATAACTAATGATAATAAACTTTTTTGTAGTCGCTCTGCTGTAGTACAAACCCGAGCTTTCACGGTGTAGTGTGCTAACCGCTACACTACAGAGGACCTTAAGATTTGTCTTGAAATAAATAAATTGCACCTTGAAAAATGCGTAGTCGCTCCGCTCTGTTGGGACAAAACTCGAGATCCAATGCATTGTGTGTGTGTAAAAATTAACACGCGACCCGGGTTCGAACCCCGGCAAAGCAACTACATTTTTTAAAAACTATAAAAATCAACTTTTTAAATTATTTTCTATAAAGAAAATGTATTAACGTCGTTGAATACATTTGAAATAATCGTGTCATTAAATATTCCATTTAAGTCGTTTATATTCTGTTCAAATTCTTTAATAAACCCTTAAAAGTATCTTATATTATCAAATTAAGAAACCTTTTAAACAAGGGTTGGTTTTAAATACCTTTTCCTTACATTTTTAAATTATTGCCCAATGAAGAGTTGACTACAAAAATTGGCTTAAAATAAAATAAACAAAACATAACTTAAATCCCTTTGATGTTCCGGTAATACGCATTTCAAAGAAGATCAAGATATCTAAATTTCCAATTGGGGTAGCATGACGACGGGATAACTTTCCTAATTTTTCTAACTCCTTAAAACGCATGAAAGCTACGATTTGGGGATGACTTTGAGTTTTAGAAAAATCCCTAAAAATTAATTAATTGTATATAAAATACAATTTAATTTACTAGTAACAAAACAGCTTGACATTTTTACGATTAATTTTAACTTTAAATTTTAAGTGTTTCAAAAGAAAATTGTCGTTTATTCGGAAATAATAGCCTTAAGAGACTAAATTTTCGCTCCAAACATTGTTTAATTTGTAAGCAATACATTTATCACTTGAAATTGTAATAAAAGAAAATCTCTACAATAAATCAGAAAAAAATTAAACTTTTTGATTGATCAAATTTCTTGGATAATGGATCTTGTTTTTCCACTTTAATTAATTACGTTAAAAACTGAAATGGGGAAAATAAAGTAGCTGTTTATTGTCGGCGTATGACGCTGAAAATAGAGTACCTTGAAACTAGTATAGTGGCGTCTGGAGAAATTCAATTTTTCTTGGTCCGTCAGATAAGTTGGGTCATTTGGAGGATCCCTAGCCGTGTCTCGCTGGAGTCAAACACTTGTTTTTGAAGGTCCTGATTAATGACCCACAGGCATCTTGTCTTTAAATTCATTTTAACTCTAATATTCGCCTGATAAATTAAATCTTAATCCTTGGGATGCAAACCATAAATTAAACAAACAATCGCATCCTTTTGTGATTAATCTCCCATCCACGCTGCTTACAATTGATTTTTTCACAGGGATAATGCCCGCGTTAATTAATTTTACGAAATTTATTAGAAGCAGCGAAACTTCGTGATGATGTAAGTTTGTATGTCTTGAAGTGATATTAATTATGCGTTTAAATATGAATTTACACCCATGCTGAATTAGTAATTCTAACTAATACTTAATAATTTCTTAATCGATATTTTAAATAACTTACATACTTCACTAACGTAAGAAAGTTTTATAATTCACGTTAGCGCAAGAAATTGATACGTCTCCGAAAACTAAATTACACGGAAGTAATTTGCGCTTGAAGTTTTATAGAATATCATTATTACTTTACAAAATTGCGCTCTTGTAACTACATAAATTAACTCTTCGCATCCACAAATTTGCATTGTTACTCATGAAAAATCCGTTTTTAAAAAACTATTAATTGAAAGCTCGGCTGCAAAATCCGTCACATTAATATGGATGCAAATCACCTGATAAATTTTTCATGCCCCAATTGGAATTTTTTTCATGGGAAATTTATATATTTTTTTGTCGGGTAAAATAACATTTTTCACTTCTAAACTTTTTTCGCGTTATCGACTTTTTTATTGTTGAAAAAAATAATTTTTCATTGAAGTTTGTTCTAAACCACTGAATCGAACAAGTTCAAGAGTTTGTTTTTCTTTCCACTATTCGACTAATAAATCCCATTTTGGCAATAAAGCGCGTGCAAAGTAAATTTGAAATCGATTTCTGTTTTTAGTATTCCATTTATTCGCGCCGTTGATTATTTTTATTGCAACTAAATACCACCTTGCGTTGCGTAAAACTTTTCAAAACTATTTTTTTATACTTTATTAACTATAATTGGCACTTATTGCAGAAAAAAATCCAATTACGCACAGTTTTCATGTTTGCTTCTATATAATTTAGTTTTCCCTAGTTCAAGCACACATGGGTTTTCGCATGTTACGTTACAAGTGGATAGTTTAATTCCGAATTCATTTTACGCTGACGGAAGAGAAAGTATTGCCGCTTATAAAAGCTGCATGTTACATGTTTTGTCAAACGCATGGACAGAAGTAGGAAGAGATTATAAGCTTGTAGCATTAATTACTACCTTATTCAAAGCTTTTATGTTAAAACATTAAATATAACAGTGCTAGCTTTAATTGTTACGGTTTAGTAAAATCTAGACGTGAGTGTATTGGATGAGAATTATTATCATTGCTGTGGAATTTCTTTTGAAAACATATTGAGCTTTTATGCATATCATTCCCCCTTCGCACACAAAAGTAGATGGAATTTGCACTCTTCATTTTTTACTCGTTTTTTATAGCCCCGAGAGAACTTAAATGGTGCTAAAAAATACCAAAGAAAACATAAAATTCAAATAGCTTTGTGAACAAAAGGTATATTTATGCGAACCGAGCAGTTTTGAATTTATTTTATCTTAAGGATAATAAAGTTAATACCCATTGTCTACAAAAACAAACAGCAATATAAATTTAGGACTTTCTTCTTAATTAATATGGTAATTACCTAACACCAACATTAATTTTGTAGCATGGGCGTCGCCAAGATAGGACAAGAAGGGGCCATCCACCTCCCATGAAAATCTTTACAGCAAATAAACTGTTTTAGATTTAAAACAATTATACTAATTTATAGTCATGCTTAAAAGTCTGCCGAAATCCGTGGTCCTGCCCCTCTCCTGCATAAAAGTGTAGTGACGAAACCTATCTCTTAAAAATGTTAAACCTACCTGGTGGCCGACATTGGGTACAGACCATAACTCAGTAGTCGCCAGAGTACTTATCAAACTAAAACAATAACCCAAAACCAAGAATAACAGGATAGCGATAAAAAAAACTTAGTGCTGAAAGAGTTAAATCATAAAATTAATGAAACACGACAGAAAACCATGGACCTAAACATAGATTATAAATGGAACACCATGAACTTATAGAAGGATGAATTTTGCGCATAGAAATTATACTTAAAAACCATACCTGCGAATATTTTTACTTTCCTGTAAAGGGGAAGTGTAGTAATTGAGCAATTTCATCAGACTTTGACGTTTTCATATTCGCTGTATGTTTCTTTACAGAATCTTTGTCTAGACAAGAAGTAGAATTAGAGTAAGGAGGTCCCCAATGCTAGAAAGTTTTGATTTTAGGCTTGCAGGACCTTTCGATAATATTAAATTTTTTTAAAATTTTAACCTTCATCAATAAATACTATAAATCTCAGCAATGTCATTATATTCGTCAAGAAATTCTACCCACTCAGACCTTAGTTTTGCTTTTCACAGTTAGACGTTTCTGTGGTGTATATTGGTTGGACACTTGGTGCCCGTGGCTTGAGTTAAACATTAAAGTAAATAAAGTTAAAAGCAAGCTTGTAATTGCGTCTAAAGCAAGAGCTGTAGTTTTATGGGGGTTATTCTTCAAATGACTATCCTCTGTGGATGTTAAATGTCATGCTGATGCGCATTTTACCTTATATATTGCTTCTCTAAATAAAACCGTTGAAGTCATTCCTGTCCATATTCGTAAATTTCGCAGCAATGCTGTTCGGCACCGTTCTGTAGATCTTTTACCTACTACTTTATACTGCAGATAAGAAGGTGATACTTTTTATTCCGCATTATATGTCTAAAGTGCTCCATTTATATGTTTTTGACAGTTGCTTAGATTTCAAATTCATTAGCGGCACGTTGTCACATCTTTTCATTTCATAAGAACCCATAATATCCTAAGCCTGCGCTAATAACACCACAACCGAAAAGCATCGATGCTTTTGCAGGAGGCTTTGTTAAGGATCCGCTTTTCCAATCCATATCGCATATACCATCACAATATTTTTGATCGGGTAGGAATGCTAAGAAATTAGCTGTTTTAAATGTTTTTTATTTTGTTAAATGCATGCCTTCCTTTTTTAACTCTTGATCTAATTTCTAGAGAGTAATCCCAACCCTTTTTCGTAGTATAACCGGAGTATGTAATTATTTCGCCGAATCTAAGATTACGTATTTGTTTCCTTTCTGTTGCTTCTTTAAATTGCTACGTTCATGCTTAATGAAATTATGGACGCCCAAAGTCCAGATATTAGACAAATTAAAGGTTTTAAAGTGTGGGTATTTAGAAGACTTTTACGAATCCAGTGGCGGTCTGTACTAACAACATCGAAGTACTTATCCACAGACGCTTCTTCACTGTTTGTACGATTTGTCATGAAAACAATAAAGAGGAAAAAACTGTTTACCTCTTCAATCATAATTTTCGCAACGGCAATTACCAGTTGCTAAAATATATTATGAAAGAAAATAGAGAAGGACGTCGAGGTATTGCAAGAAGGTTATATTCGTGGCTAAAGAATATCAGGCACTGGACTGGATTAGACTTGCACAGTTTATTTAGGACCACCTAAAATAGGGAAGAAAACGCAAGGATAGTTGCCAACCTCCATTGATTGAAAATGGCACAATAAAAAGAAGAAGAAGCATGTAATATATTTGATTTATCACAATTTTATGATAATTATCTGCCGAAAATGTTTACGTGAATTATTTTTTTGGGGTGCTGTAGAATCATGCATTAAAATCAGAGCAAACTCTTCGAGATAGAAAAAATCGCCTCATTGCATTGGTTCGTCTATTGTGTTATTGCGACTCCGTTTTTGTTCCTGGACTTTTCTTTTCTGGAGTATTATATGTGATGCTTATAGTTCTACCCCAAAATACCAAATTCCAAAATCCCGAATTGCCAAAATCCCGATTGCTTGAAATCCCGATTGCTTAAAATCCCGAATGCTTAAAATCCCGAATACTCTTGCTTCGTCCCCCCTGTTTCACGACATCACATTTCCGCTTTTTCTTATTTCTTTATCAGAGATAGTAAGATAAAATATTGTAATGGTCAAAAAAAAAAGTGAGATTTTAGTGGAAATATATCTTTTAGGGTCCCCTGAGCAAGAATTGACCAAAATTAAAAAATGTCTGTGTGTGTGTGTGTGTGTGTGAACGTGTGTGTGGATGTGGCGCGTTTTTGTGGGCAAGGTTTCTCAAAAACTATTTAAGATATCACCACAAAAATTCATATTTAAACTTTTAACAAAAATTGGAAGAGCCCAGTTACTTTTGGCGGAATTTCACAAACCGGAGTTGCAGTTTATTGATAACGTGTTACGTTTTTTTTTTGCAAATATTTCAAAACCTATCGAGTTTATGAAAAAAACATACAAACATTATAAGCAGAAATGCGATATCGTGAAACAGTAAGAGGAAGCATAAGTGTCACTAAATTATATTTTAGTATACAGCTAATTCGGGATTTAAAGCATTCGGGATTTTGGGCGTTCGGGATTTTAGTATTCGGGATTTTGGGCCGTTAAGATTGGGAGGGAAAAGTATAAGGACCTGGTTGGGGAATTTGGACTAGGCTATAAAAATTAAAGAGGAGATACTCTTACAATTCGCAAAAGAACATTAACTAGTAATAACAATCACATTTCAAAACCTACCTGCTAGGCGACTTTCCACATGGAGGTCCCCACAAGACAATGGCAACAAAAATATAGTAAGAACTAAAATACACGCAGCACAACTTTAGAATTAAGAAATAAAAGAAACGCTAAAATATAATCTAAATAATAACATGAAAGAAAAAAAAGAAAAACTGAAGAAGCGAAAAAACCAAACGAAAAATGGAAAATCATCAAAAGTACATTTCAAGAAATATGCAAAAAACATATGGGAAAATAAAGAACATATAAAAAGAAAATCTACTTTAATGTTTATAGGAAAATAATTACAATTAATATCAAATTCCCAAGCAGCATATATAACATAGGCAAAATAAGAAAGCGTTTGACAAAGTACTTTACGACCACCTAATATAAGTGTTAAGGAATTAGCAACCAGACCAACGAGACCTTTAATTAATAGAAAGCTTTTACTGTATAACCAAAACGCCACTGTAAACATAGAAGGTCAAAAATCGCAATACATAAATATAAAAAGTGGAGTAATATAGAAATGGGCACTTTTTCCTGTATTTTTAACTTATACTCTGACATTATAATGGAAGAAGAAACCCTCAAAGAAACAGCTAGTATTAAATTCAAAGCCAAAATTAAAAATAATACACAATATGCAGATGACACTGTTCTAATAAGAGACAATCTCCAAGATCTCCAGAGGATAACCGAAAGAGGCAAAGAAAAAGTAAATAGATACAAGTACTTGGGGACTTCCGCTGTAAAAAAACTTAATAAAAAAAATCAAAATAATAAAATGTTACATTGAGTCAATACTGACACAAGGAATAAAAGCCACAATACTTGGCACAATTAAACGACTGGAGGCATTCGAGATGGGGGGGGTTTCAGAAAAATTCTTAGAATATCATGGAGGGACAAAATAACTAACGTCGACGTTTTATAATATAAAGAAAGAAGGCAGGGTGGCAGCTAATTAATACAATATAAAGTCAAAAATTGTTGTATTTAGGTCATGCGATGTGGTATAAATTCCCACGATTAATATTCCCAGGTAAAATCAAAGAAAAACGCAGCATATGACGAAGACGAATTTCGTGGCTCCCAAATTAAGGGATTGGTTCAACTGTACATCCAATGAGCTGTTTAGAGCAGCAACAAACAAGATCAAGGTTATTATAATGGTCGCCAACTTTCAATCTAAAAAGGAGAAGGAGCAGTATAATTAAATTGATTTCTGCTTATGGAGCATCTTGGAGAATTGCTAAAGGTCCTTAAATCTTCATGAACAGTACTGGAGCAGGTTGATTTGCCGATTTTTTAACCCGATTCCACCATAAAAAAAATGGCTCGAACAAATTGGAAATATTAAAGATGGGCGGATTAGCAACTGTTTGTAACAGTAAACAGATTTTTAATACTCGTCTCAAAAACTTAGTTTGATACCTGGTCACCCAAAGTTAGAGAATGGGAATCTTTTTAACATGACTTTATGAAGGCCTTCCCGCTAAACATAAATCTTGGTCAATTGTCTTGCGAAGCTGCTACTTTTAATAATAATGCATGTAGCACCTATAACGCATTCTTCCTCTTACACTGCCGTTTCCACTCGGAGGTTGGCAATTATTAATGAAATTTTTATTTTTGATACAGCGGCTCTATAGTTATATCGATGTAGCTCCAAACCATTCTCGGAGGTTCCGGAGCCACGATGTTCTTCTTCGTCCTCTTGTTTTTTTCCCTCGATCATTCATTGATTACTTGTAGTATAGAATATCTTTCTTCGCATATGACATGCTCTGGTCTGTCCACGTTACTTTTAGCATAAGTTGATATGTCCACATTTCGAATGCTTCTATCCTTTTGATGTTCTTTCTTTTGGCTTCCATGCTTCCATGCCGTAGAGTAAAATTGAGAAAATATAGCATCTTACCATTCGCAATATTCTCTTTAGATTAAGGTTCCGATTTGTAGGAAGTTTTTTCATTCGGATAAAAGTTGTTCTTGCTACCTTAATGTGCTTGTTGATCTCTGTTTGCTCGTTGGTGTCTTTAAGCCATGCTCCTAGGTATTTATATCTCTTCACTCTGTCGATTTTTCTGGTACCTATTCTGAGGTCTGGGCTATTAATATTGGGTGTCTTGCTTACAATCATATATTTTGTATTTTTAAGATTTATCTTTAGTCCAAAGTTGTTAGATAAATTTTTGACTTCTTGGAGTATTACCTGAAGATCAATCATACTATGATTAAGCCTTCATTTTTCCCTCCGTAGCTTGTTTAAATATTTATTACGGCTTTTGATTGCAGTATAAATTTTTTATTATTTGTATGTCATTTGTATCGAGTCCTTTTTGTTCTAGGATCTTAATATTTTGTGTTGTATCTTATTAAAAGCTTTTTTATAGTCAATACAACATAAATACAGGTATATGTTCATATCAAGACACCTTTGAGCCAAAACGTTCATTCCAAAAATGCTTCCCTTGTGCCAAGGTTGTTTCGGATGTCAAACTGCTTTTCACTAATATCGGTGACTAGTTTTTTATATTCAGTACAATCTTTAGAGTCTGATACATTAATCTGATTGTTCTAGAATCTGAGCATTCGTCAGCATTATCTTTTTTTGGTTTTGGGATAAGGGCAGATCTCAGCCATTCCTTTGGAATATCTCCACTGTTATAGATGGTGTTAAATAGATCTACTAGTGGTTGTATGTTGTCGTTTTCGATCAGTTTAAGAATCTCTATTGGGACCTTGGCTGGGCCGACCGCTTTTTTATCTTTTAAGTTCTTTATGGCTTTATGGTTCTTATTTCTTCGACTAGTATTGGTGGTCTTTGGATGGTAGTATTCTCATCTGTTCTTGATTTGAAACCGGCGTAGTTGACCTTAAACAATTCCTTTATGTATTCTTCCCATATTTTGATCTTCTTGGGTAGATCTAGTATAACATTTCCTTTTTGTCTTTAATAATTCCATTCTATTTTTTTTTTCTTCCCCTGTCAGTTATTTCCTTGATCTTTTTGTGTAGATTGAACGAGTCGTATTTCTCGTCCAAATTTTTGATTTCTTTGCATTCGGTTTTCATATAATGTTCTTTGGCTTCTGTGATTTTTCGTCGTATCTGTTGTTGGATTTCTTGGTATTCTTATTATCTTTTCTCCACTTTTGTCTCCAGTCTTCCATCATGTATAAAATTTCTTTCGCCATCCAGTCGTGCTTGCCACTTTGTTAAGTGTATTTCAGGGTGCCTTTACTTCCCTTCTTTATTGATTCTTTTATATTGTCCCATACTTAGTTACATATTAGCTTCTAGTAGCGTTCTATCTTGGTGCTTTATTTGTCTGAGGTTTGCGTTCATGTCTTCCCTCACCTTTTCTCTTGTATTAGCTTAGTACTTGGAAGTTTTGGATTATTATTTTTGAGTGTGGTTTTAAGGACTGCAATGAGTGGGTTATGATCAGATCCTACATCTGCTCCCGGATAGGCTTTGACCAAAATAATCGAGTTTCTGTATCTTTGGTTGACTATAACGTAGTCCATTTGGTTTTCGTACCACATGTTCGTTGGTATGTGCTGGTGATGTCCAGGTGTATCTTCTTCTTCTTCTTCTTCTTGAAAGTTTAAACCAGGTATTGGTGATCACCATTTCTTTTATCTGGCAGTATTCAATCATTCTCTCCCCTCTTTTATTTTTCCTATGAAGATATGGAGATTAAATGAGATATCTACGAAGAACAAAATCAGAATTTTCAATGGCAACGTAAAGAGTATACTCCTATATAAATCAGAATCCTCGACTACTAACGCAAAAACGCTAAAGAAGGTAAACAAATGCCTACGCAGAATACTAAAAATCTACAATCCCGAAATAATATCAAATGAAGAACTTTGGGAAAAATGTTAAATAGAGCCAGTACATGTCACAATCAAAAGGAGAAGATGGGAGTGTATAGGGCACACTTTAGGAAAAAGAAGTACAGATATAACCAGAGCAGCACTAGAGTACAATATAAGAGGGAAGAGGAAAAGAGAAAGACCAACAAACACCTGGCAAAAGCAAATGCACAAATAACATGAAAAAATAAACGTATCATGGAACGACCGAAAACGGAAAGCAGAGAACAAAACAAACTGGAAAGAAACAGTAGAAGAAATTAGTAAACAGACTTATACATAAGGCTGGCATCCATAATAAAAAAAATAAAGCCAAGAAACACCGAAAGGTGCCCTATGCTCCAAAAGGAGCTACAAGGACATATAATAAATTCTGATTGGGCTCCCAGGAATTCTCCCCACCCTCGGCCATCTAAGGCCCGCTGGGGACTAAGGGCCGTTGTTTTTCTTTGTTACATATTCCATAATGATTTTTCCTGGGGATGTCTCAAGGACCTTTAGTGCGGTAGTTTCCCGTTTATTTCCACATTCCCAATGCCGTTGACCAATTTGTCGATTCCTCCGCCTTTAAGGGTAAAATCTCACACCTCGGGACAAAGAAGCGCCCCATTCCTGTCAGCTCATCCAAACGAAGTTGTTGGCTTGCAGGAGGGTATTGCTTATACCGGCAGAAGTCTGTCGACAGAGCCTCGTTGGTTATATGCAGGGTGTACCACGTGCAGGTGAGGTTGTCAGTTGGGTCGATATTGTCGTCTTCTACACCCCATTACACCGACGCAAACGTTTATAAAAGGTAAGCAAACATACAAAAGCATAATGTTCTAAAATCTAACCAAGGCAAATAATTTCAATTTTAATAAAATATCCGAGTTCTTGTTTTTCTTGGGATCAGTTTCGAAGCGTTTCCAAGCAATAAACTTATTTTCTAGTACAAGTAATGTAATCGCTTTTAAAAAAACCCTTTTTAAAATCAGTTAAATGGTTATACAACAAAATGTTATAATTGTGGTATATTAGGCCATATGTGAAGAAATTTTACTCAGCAATACCATAAAAAATTAAAAGATTCGACCCGTAGGGTTTACAACCTCACCCGAAAAACAAACCAGTGTTAAGAAGCCTTAAATAGAGTCTCGAAAAACTGACGAAAATAGGCGACAAGGAATCAGCAAGCACAATTCCATGAAAATTGGAAATAAGAATACACGTAGCCTTCAAGGAGCCACTATATAAGGTGGAGAAATAGAATATAAACAGCCGATATAAGAAAGTGCACGATGCTGCAGAGCGGGAAAGATGAGGGAATAATATCACAAAGGAAAGTCTAGAAACTAAAACAGGTATCGCAACACCTTTAAATGATATCAAAATCGTGATCGGAGACCTTAATGCTAAGATTGGAAAAGAACAAACGTATGCAAGCACAATTGTGAGAAATAGCTTGTACCATGAGTCCCATGACAATGGTCTGAGAGCAATTAATTTCGTGACCACTGGTAATATGGTTATAAGCTTAATACAATTCCCAAAACATGACATACACAAGTAAACATGGACCTGGCCAGGCAGAAGACATCACAACCAAATCGATCATATGTTGATTAACAAGAAACGAGCTTTAAGTGTTATGAATCAGACTATCGCGGGGCTAGTTGTGAGACAGACCACCACTTAGTATGTATGGTATGGTAACCAGACAACTCACCCAGTGAGACAGTTGAACCGTTCCACTATTGAACCAGCCGACAACTGAACCATGAGACATTTGAATCATGGACAATTGAACCAGCGCACAATTGAACCAACAGACAATTGAACCAAAAGACAATTGAACCATTCTTAAAAATGATGCTGATGATAATTAAAAATAAATAAATTTATGCAAAATATTGAGAAAGCAAACTGCATTGTAATCAATTTTGCTGCGAAATATTTATTATATACATCTCTATACTACATAAAACATCTTGCAAAAAAAGCAAAGAGCAAATTTAAAGTAATGCTGAAAGTAAAAAATTATTAACAAAACAACCATTA
>JARJDX010086811.1:0-11625 GCA_030264735.1 Gymnusa sp. GC000175
ACTTCCTGTGTATTCGATTTTTCGTATAACGTTCTATCTGTGAGATATTCTCCAGTCCACAGATGAGTTCGTTGCAGCTTTTCATTGTGCTCTGAAGAAAGTGTTTAATTTTACTTTCTTAAACTTCTTTGGTCTTTAATTATTGATTTTATTTACTGCGAGGTCTTTCTTTTAAATATTTCTTGTAGAGGGTTAACATTGTGTCATGTCTGTAGTTTTTCCTTGTACAATTGCTTACAAAATATTAAATTACTTGTTTTATGTTCTTCTTCTTGTTACGTTGGTCCAAAAATAATTACTACTTTCAAACGCTAATTTCGAAATTATAATTTTCGGCTCAGTGTATGTTTTATGGTACGAAATTCCAAGGTTTTAAAATCGGCGAACTCTTTGAACGCATTTCTAGTAAAGGCTCGGTTTGTACATTGTTTCTTCCGAAGAAAGTGGTCCTGCGGTTTGAGTAGAGTCGGTTGGTCCTGCCAGGGTGAGAATTTTTTAAATTTTCCTCTCTTAAAGTTTAGCCTATATCCAGATCTCTTTTGCAACAAAATTTTTCTGCAAAACTTTCATTACTTCGATTTAATTATGGTCCTTTAAATACATAATCTCTCTCCGTCTCCTTACTCTTTGGTATCCAATTCATAGACTAGTTTGTTGCTATTTCTATTGCATTATGTTTGAAGAGTTTCGTTTTACATACATTGCACGCCAAGTGCTGCAATTATTGTTTTTATTAGATCTTTTCTTCTTCTAAGTATTGGTCCATCTATTTGGTCAGAGATTTTCGCTCCGGATTTTTAATGGTTCCCAAGCCTTTTCTTCCTCTTTCGTTATCACTCCTTTTATTGGTCTTTCTTCTAAGTATTGCTCTAACTATCTGGTCACAGATTTTCTCTCCGGATTGTTTATGGTTCCTAAGCCCTTTTTTTTTTTTCTTCTTACGTTCTCAGATTGGTCTGTAATATATTTCAATTGCGTTCTGCAAAAAGTGTTTTGTTTTACTTCCTCGTGGTTCTTGTGTCTTTAACTATTTGTTTTATTTACTTCATGCGAGGTCTTCCTCTTGTTGGTTTTCCATTTATTTTTCCAACAAATATTTTTTCTGAGTAGGCGTCCAACTAGCAATAACTAGCTGATCTCTTCTTCAACGAAATTTTTTTGAAACTGCTTACAAAATTCAAAAAGTTTTTTTTATCCAAATATGACCTTCAGGAACTCAATTATTTTTTTTTTAATCAATATTTTATGTAATTAAAGTTTATAGATATGTTAATTTGCGTTTTGAATCGTCGTAATGGAGTTTATAATTACGAGATGATAAGTTCGGATGTAATTGTGAACTGCTGGTTGGCAAGATGATTACACGTCGCTGGGGCATTAATAAATTGCGTCGGTTTCGTAATTTATTTGGGCGAGGCTTTGAGATAAAGTTGTTATAAAAAATATGGAAAACGCCGTGTGGGAGGGAGACTGAATAATCGCCGTATGCATAGATGCAGCACTTTATAAACATTCTATTCGGGGACATTCTCGTTCGTGTCTTGCAAATTGTGTGCAAAATCTTTACCTTTTGCAAAGCGCTCAATTACAATATCGGACCCAAAGCTACCGCACTCCCGGTGTTTGATTAAAATTACATGTAAACTTGCTCCGGGCTTGTTTTACATTCCATTGTTTGCAGCTTGAGAACAAAGAGACGTCGTGCGGCATTTCTCCTACTCTTATATAAGTCTTCATTTTTTTTTATCTCGCCTTTTTCATAATTCCATATTCAAATAGATGTCTTTATATACATTTAACACTTAACAATACTATATAAAGCAGACGCTTTATGTGAGAATTGGAAATTTTAAAGTTCTCAAACGTTTCTATTCTTAACATTTTGTAAAAAATATTTTTATAAATTATTTATAGAAAAGTTTTTTTTTTAACAAACTCACACTCTATCTTTTAAAATATTTCAAATTTAAACGTCCTCTAAGGACCTACTTTCAAATATTTTGTAGTTCGACCAACTAACTCTAGTCGTCTAGTCACTAGCGATAACAATGGGTATCACTTGAGTCTAATACTTAATAGTCATAGTCACTTCTCGTTTGCATAGCTATAAAATCAATGTAAAAAACAACGAAATTTTCGTAGTAAATAGACAAAAAATACTTTGTTATTCCTAAAATTTTGTAAGAATCTAAATACCCATAAAGGACATCCACACGTTCTCATCATTTGCTTCAATAAATTTTCAAGAAAAGTCAGCAGTTTATGGCTTTTAAAAATTTATAGAAAAATTAACTTTAACAAGAAGAAAGTTTTTTTTTCCAAAATATTTAACAAACAAAATTCTAAAAAAAAATCACAATGTAGGTACAATTTTTTTAAGAAAAACCGCTATAAAAGGAAATGAGTAAGCTTTTTCTTACAATATTTTTTTAGATAAACTTAAAATTACAATTAATTTTTAGGATGCGTGTATTGTGTATCTAAATAATAAAATTGCAAATGCTTGGGTTAATATGAAGTATTTGCTGAAGTGTGTCGAGTAAATTTCACTTGCAAAGCGAGCCCTAAGTGTAGGTGCTTACCCAAGATATGTAATTTACGGTTCGTTCTGTCAAAACGTTTTCTTATTTACGGCCACGAATCCATGCTTACCATGGTTACATAATGAGTTTCTATTATTAATGATGATGGACTGTCTTGGTTCTTGTGCACGAGAGCGCTCATTCATATTCATCTATCTTTGGGATTCTTTTTTTTTAATTTTCAAAGGCCTTATCGCATTTATTAAATGTTAATGGTGGTGGAAGATGATAATTACTAAATTATATTTTATTTTTCCATTTACATATCGTATGTGCTTGGTAATAACACCACATGCTAACATGTACTTAGATTAAGAAATAGATCATGTTTTTTAATTAAATCACTGGAGTAATTTAGTCATTTACATGTTCGTCGTGGATGTAAAAATTATTATAAAGTGCCCAATTTTTATGCGCGTTTAAATATTTATTAGCGCGCTTTAATCGAGCGGAACGTTCTTTACGGTTGATTAATGCAAAAGAAAAAAATTCTGTATGGAAAAATATAGGAACACAGAAGCCATTAAATCAATATGGTTGAGGGAAGAAGTCAGATGTAAAGATATGATGCACGCGTATTTCCTCTTTTCAAGTATTCCTGGATTTATAGTCATTGTCCGAATGTTTTATCTTTCATGTTTGATCAAGCGACTCAGGTATGGCTGTTTGGTGGAATTAGAATGAAAAATATCGTGTTTCTACGGACGGGGAGGGTCTTTTCATTCCTTTTTTTCTCTTCAAGATTGAATATCTTGAATAGGTGTTTATAATGCCATAAAATTAGGATTGTTTGGGGTTCTTTATGTGTTTATGGGTGGCCTTTGTACTACCAATTAGTATGGGCGAGGTAATTGATTTCCCGTTTGGTATTTTTATCAGGATTTGTAATCATTGCGCTTGAGAATTGTCGGATGATACATGTTTTGTGGGGTTGTAGGCAAGGAATCATAAATATCTGGAAAGGTCTGGGTATATCACCTAACTTACTAATTTCGCGTAAGATGGTGGCTGGCTTAAGTACAAGACATGTTTACAGCTCGAGGACTTAGGTAAACTTGTAAAGTTATGCGCAACACGTAAATAGCGCCCTTGTAAAGTACCATTTGGCTTTCATTATGGCTGCTGCGTTGCTCACCCCCCTCATCCAAAATATTAAATCTTGGTTTTAATTGCGGCTATTAATTACGATCGCAGTTTATCTTTGTGCGAGTGTTTGTTGCGTATGAATTAGTTTTCAGGAGCGAAGTAATTAGAAGAAAGTCGATGTATCTCCGGGGGTCCCGCAGCATTGGCCTACTCAAAATGGCTGGCAATGTCTGACATGGGAGCTGCCCGCTGTGCCAACAAGAACAGAAGATTTATTACTTCGCTCTGCTATCTCACCCCCTGCCTCTCGCGACTCTTCTTTTTTTCCCTCTCGTTTTACATACACCCACTTAGTGGTTTCTTCTCACGCCGACCAAACAAGAGCCCTTCTTATTATTACTTACGCATTTTTCTACATGTGTCCTCTTTTCAAGTCTCGCCGCGCTCACTTACGATGATGAATGACCATTGTCGGTTTCTCCAAATGCCTCTCTTTATATCACTAATCACCTTCAGGAACTTCCCTTTACTCATTAATTTTATTCATATTTTCAATAACTACCACTAATGGCCCTTCCAATAACATCTACACAAACACAAACTCATCTATACAAACAAGAACTAAAAATTAGACAAAACATATAATTTACCCCAAAAATATGAAAGCAAATATTTTTTAAGAATTAGGGCTGCACTCTTTACATTAGGAGTCGTTAACCAAAAAATAAATTTTTTAGGTCGCGTTACAGTCTGTAAAAATTGGTTTTATCATTTAAACCTGAGGAAAACGTTAAACAAGATTATTATTTGTACTTATTATTTTATTTAAGCATCATAAGCAAATTTTATTTATTAATTGGCAGGACACAACATCCATTCTCTACACTGGAAGTCGTCATTGTTAGCCTAAGCCTAGTGAGTCCAGATGTAGGCAGTCAAAGCTCACAAAAATGTTTAAAAATCACTGAATTAGAACACATATATAAGTAAATATATAAATAAATAACAAAAATCTAAATTTAAATGATAATTTTAAAATTTTTGAACTAAGAAACAATTTTTAACTTTAAAGAAGTGTCGTGGCTCCATAGTAGTCATTGAGAACATGACTCCTGAGTTTGAGAACTTTGACTGATAAAATCTGTTATTATTTGTAGAAAATAAAAAATAAAAATATTGTGCAGACTTTGATAAAATCTGTAATTTTTCGTAGAAAATAAAAAGCAAAAATTTTGTGCTGAATTTGATAAAATCTTCCACATATAAGATTTTGTAGATATAAAGACGTACAAAGGCATACAACTAACTCATAAGTTTAAGATTTCCTGCGCTGGATGCGCCATGTATCATATACAAAGTTCAGTCAACTTGATTTTTATACAACGTGCAGAAAATTGCTTAATTTAAGCTTTAAGTTTAGCTTTTACATATCAAGCTGGATTAGCAATTACTGTAATGTAGCGTTAACATACTTAACGTTCAATGTAAAATTACTGCATTTAAATTTTTGAGAATTTATTTTTTTGAATTTTTGGTGGGTTATATGATTGCTATAATACTTTTCTTGTCTTCTCTTCTAATTGGTCCTTCAATAGCGAAAGAATACGAATTTAAACTAATCAGTAGTTTATTTGTAATATAATAACTAGAGCAGGAGTGGGCAATTTTTTTCCTCCGTGGGCTACATGAACATCTCTAAAGCCTTTGGGTGGCTGCAGAATGTGATTGTGTAAATTTAAGCACAATCGCAGTTATTTTAGTATGTAAAACTCATTTATATTTTGATATAAATTACAATTTTAACCAAAATTATAATATTTGTATATAAAATCACAAAATTTTAACGAAACGCTAAAATTGACCAAAATTATCCCACTTTTAATTAAAATCGTTCAAATTCTGTCAGAAATTACTAAAATTTAAGCACAATTAAAGCTAGTTTATTTATTGCAATAAATTTTGTTTACATTTTTAAGAATATCAATCAAAATCAAAATTTTATTTAAAATCTTCTTTGGTTTATTTAAAAACGTTTGATTTTGACCAAAGTCATTGTAACTTTAATCAAAATAATCCATTTTCTACAGATATTATTACAATTTGAATCAAAATCATTTTAATTTTAATAAAAGTCGTTTAATTTTGACCAAAATTTACCCAAAATTATCTCAATTTTGACAAAAACCACTTAAATTTAACGAAACAAATTGCAATTTTGTCAAAAACCAACTAAATTTTGTCGAAATATTTTACGAAAATTATCAAAATTTAATTCAAAATCATTCAAATTTTAAAGAAACTCTTCTAACTTCAAGCAAAATCAAGCATTTTTAATAAAAATACTTAATATTTTGATGATTGTTCAATTTTGACCCACATCGTCAAACTTTCTCACAAAATTATCTAAATTTTGACGAAACTCTCTCTAAAGTGTGGTTAAAATCACAATTTTATTCAAAATTACCTCAATTTTAAAGAAAAGTGTTTAGTTTTGAGCAAAATTAATATATTTTTACAAAAAATTATATAGATATTGAAACAAATCGCTCTAATTTGATCAAAATCATTGCAATTTCAACCAAAATCAGTAAATGTTGACAAAAATCTTTCAAGTGGGACCAGGTCATCATATTTTTGCATAAAATCATATAATATTTGACAAAAACATTGCAATTTGTATTAAAGCACCTAAATTTTGACCAAAATTAATTAAATTACAACGAAATACGTAAAAATTTGATCAAAACCATAGCAACCTAATCAAAATCATCTAAATTTGAGCAAAATCATTACAGTTTTAGTCAAAATTGTTCAATTTTGACGATCACGTTTTTATCTAAAAATAATTTAAATTTTGTCAAAAATGGCTTAAATTTGACCAAAGTTATTGCAATTTTATCCAAAATTAAATATTTTTTTTCAAAATTTGCTATAATTTTACAAAATTCATAGCATAAAGTTCTTTTGTCTTTTTCAAAAACATTTATTTTTATTTTTCCAAACGTCATATCTCTAATGTTTTTTCTATAAAATAATTAGACCTCGAACTAATTTATAGTAAAATTTGTCGGCTTTAACTTAATTTAATCGGATTTAAAATATATTCTATATTCTTGGAAAAATACCGAAAAAAGTGTTAAAAATTACAAAATGGCAATGTGGCTACTTAGGGCCGCATAAGTTTTCTCCGAGGGCCGAAAGTGGCCCGCGGGCCGTAGTTTTCCTACCCCTGGACTAGAGCATATTGTAAAACTTTAGCTTTTGCTCAAAAATCAAAGAAAATATGACCATTTCCGCTCGTATTTTGTTTTATCAAAATTATAAAGAAAGTGCAGATATCTTAAAAATTTAGGATTTATTGTAAATTTATTTCTACAACACTAAAGCCCTTTCTAAATTTCTGCAATATTAAATTTTTAAAAATAATTTTGACCAAAATTGAAGAAATTATGATGATATTGTTCTTAATTTTAAACAAATATTTCAGACTACTCTTAATTATTCTTAATTTTTTTTAAACTCATTTAAAAACTTATTCTTTAGTGCTAAATGAAAATTTCGACAATAATTTGCTCAAAAATTTATATAAACATGACATCATCAGTTCGTTTTTATGTACTTTTATAAGAAAAATCAGATTTTGGTAAAAATGCACGTTTTAGGATGCTCTGGACAAGAACTGACCAAAATTAAATAATGTCTGAATGTCTGTGTGTAAGTGGTTGTGTGTGTGGTTTGTGTATCTATGTAACACATTGTTGTGGACCTAATAATCGCTTACCATGAGGTTTTACCCGCAAACCTGAGAGAGAAAAATAATCGTAAATTATATTTATTCTATGGGCTTCGCAAAATATCGAAGATACCACCACAACATTTCATATTTATTATTTGTGGTGCAAAACTTTTTCCGATGCCCAATGGTTACTTTTAAAATATCAAAATTCATTAATTTCTCAACCAAATTGTATGAAATCGCTTAAACATACATGTGGATTTGCCGCTCAGTACTCGGCACGCCCAGGACTATAGCCAGATTTACTACGTTTATCTTCGTTTGATAATAGCTATACACATTTAATTTACAATAAAATAATAACGAAACATAAGTTAGTAAAAATAACATAACAAATACCTATTATTAAATAATATTTCTCTACCGAAAACATAGGGAATATTTTTAAGATTAATAGTGAGACCTCTCCTTGCTGAGATGATGCACACTATATGATGATTATTATTATAATAAAATAAGAATTATTATTATAATTATTGCAACTTTATGTACCCCATAAAATATATTTTGTAATCAAATGAAACATAAATTACCCTTTTAGATATAATCATGTAAATTGTTGTTTTTAATTTTTTTATCGCATTAAGTAGAAAGGTTTTTTCATAAATCACTTTGTCTTTTCAAAACATGGCGAGCTTTGCAAACCGAACAAATTCTTTTTCCATAACTCACATCCACTAAATAAGAAACAAACATTCCTTATTTTGCGTGGATAGCGCAACAAGATTTAGAGCCCTAAAACGGGCGATAAATCTAACAAAAAAAAATTATCAGTTATTACCCAAAAAAGTTTCTCGTTATCTTGTTCAGACAGAAAAGTTTTGTTTGATTGTTAAAAATGAAAATAAAAAATGATTCTCCGAATTTTATATTATATAATAGTAAAATTTCTAAAAGAAATTATCCCTCGTAAACCTTTTTACATATTTTTTGGGTAAATTTTAAAAATTTCTACAATTCGTCATTTTTGACAAATATCATCCGCAACTACAGCTGTCAAAGCATTACTATCTCCACTCTCAAATTTTACAAAGACCGTTTTATGCCTAATAAGAAAAGCAAAAAGGTACTTTTTAAAAATTTCTCTTGTTGTAAAGGGGCAATCGAGTAGAAAGTAGAAAGTTTAGCAAACATTTTTATCTATACATTTTTTTCGTTGAAAAAAAAGGTGCCTTTTGTGTGGGGTTAAAAAGGTCCTTTTTCATTTCGAGCACTGCGGAGCTCTTCCGTGATTCGTTCCATTATATTGCGTCGCGCGATTTACGATTGTTTCAGCTTTAATTAATGGGGATGAAAATTTTTCTAAAAACGATGCTTAAAGTGCTGTAACATGTGCGTGGAAAATCGTCCTAAAATTTATAGTTGTCGTTCCTTAACCGAAATCTAAAATTACCGTCTCCATGTATCAGAAAGAATACCTCATCCATCAGTGCCAGGGGGTTTTAGCCACGGGTCTCGGGGTGAGTTATGTAAGTTTAGGTGTACGGAGAAAGCGAGAGAGACGGGGAGAGGGTGGGTGTTGAAGATGGGGAGGAACAGTAGCGCATTATGGCTGCTGGGTCAGCTCAGCCCCGAGGGAGCACGCTCATGATGGATTCCTCACTAAAGGGGGAGGCGAAGCTCGCTTTTTCTTTTTCAAACTTAATTTCGCCCGTTTTTTTTTTTGAACTAAAATGTGTTTTCCATAACTCGCATCTCATTAATGAGAATCTGCGGCTCGTTACCATACGGGGCTTGAGTAACGATGCGGGATGTTGGGGGATGATACATCGACTACACATGTGTTCCGCGTCGCTGTCGATGTTTATTAGGGGCTGCAAAGAGGTAAAAAGCGAATCGGGTTGTTTATTAAAATTATATCATAAAAAAATGTAACGATGATTTATGGTGCGAGTGTGGTTCCTTTTTGGGGACACATCTGCTACACAACACGCACTTTGCGGACACATTGGTATCATTGAATTATCGACTATCGATAGCTTCCGTCCGGGCCTACGCCCTACTAAAATTCCAGCATAAATCAAACTATATAGTGAAATACATGTTCCTGAACTCATCACAATGCGAAATTAATTAATGAAAGGTTCCAATTAAGTAAATGCCTCGCATAAATTTTGCTTTAATTATTTTAATGTCGCAGGCACAATGAAAATTTAAATTAAAATAACGACTTTATTTCAACATAATTTTCTCGCTTTTTTTTCAAAGCTCTCCCTCACCACCTATATTGCGATCCAGCAACTTTTATTTTTATCTCACCATTGAGAGGCTTTCCCAATTAAAAATAAGACCTGTCCCCCTAACTCACACGAGTATATAAATGTTTTCCAGCCCTCCCTAAAAATAAACTTCATATTTTTACTATTACAGCTTCACTGTTATTACTCACTTACCAAACAAAAACTTGTTTAAAATGATAATTTTATTTTATACAAAATTTGTTGTGGAAGTTTTAAAAGGGTTTTAAAAACATCAAAAGCTCAATAATGCTACCTGGAATGGTGAGCGAAACGTGGCAAATTTTGATGGCCTTAATCCTGAAAGTAAGACCATTTTTTAAACAAAAATTCTAAAATTTAAAAATAATTTTTTTGATCAATTTAAAAATGTTTATAATTAAGGCACAATTAAGGGTATAAATCAAAGGGGGAAGAATTTAATGATACCTCAGCACCTATAAAAATATTTTGAAAATATTGGAAATTAACGACACAAATTTCAAAAATTACACAAATGTTTTTTATTATTTACGAATTTTATAAAAATAATTTTAACGATTTTCTAAGAACAAAAATTTGTAAAGAAATTTTAAGTAATGAATGGGATAAAATTCTTTATGAGTGTTCTTTGTATTTTTATAAGGGAGTAAGTAAGGGTGTAGAAGAAGTTTTTCTTGAAGAGTAAAGCGAGTTAGTTAGAAAAGATGGTTTGATAAAGGGCGCGTGGTGGTAATAAAACAGTCGGGAGATAATTAGTTCCGCGACACCCTTTTATGTCATTACAAAACAAGGTTTGGGGTATTGAACCCAATTACAAAACATGGCGGAGGTAATTTTCGAGCTGGAGTGGATTTATTTGAAAATTTTGGTTGATGGTAATTATGATAAAGAGAAGTTTAATATTATTTTTCGTGGATCCACAATTTGCAGCTATAATGGGAGTAATACGCGTGTAATTCGGCACTATACATGAATTGCTGCTCAATGTTATTTATAAGCACCATGTCCATGTAAACACGGCCAATAAACAGACAATGCAAAATTATGGTGCGTCCCCATAGTCACATTGATTCTGTAATTGTGTTTACATCACACCGATCGCATTCGATCGGAATGGCTCCTAGTTCACGTAAGCCGTACTTCTTCTTACTAAAGTTTGCTCGGGATCGTAAATAGAATTACCAGTCAATTATCCCAAACGCAAACTGTGCGCGGTCGCTACAATTCGATTACCCAAATTATAACTCAATCCTGGAGCGACAAAGAAAGTTCGTGGGGGTGTATATATATATATTTTTTTGCGATCTAATTTGGTGCACGAATTCCCCTCGATCTAGTCGGGGGCACGTAAATAACTCAGACATCTTGTGAAAGTAATATTACTTTCCTACCTAAGGGTTGAATAAAGAAGAGAAGGGTGGGTGCTGTCCGGATGATTTGTCACCCTATTTTTGCAGGTTTCGCAGCGACCAATTAAAGTAGGCATATAAATTTGGCCCTCTTGACAATTGTTAAATTTATACAAAGAACAAAAAAAATATAAAACTTTTCGATCCGTTTATATATGGGGTGGCTTAATCAGCGAAATGTATATTTACCCCCGCGGAACGTCAATCCAGATATATAATGTTATTTGTCTTTCCCTTTGGAAGTTTTAGCCTTTTATCAAATTGTGCAACCACCATGAAATTTCGTGAGTTATTTTTATTTGGTAATTTGGGATATTGGGGGGCGGATATCTTGGTGGATTCTCATGGCTGCTGCCTGGACAACTCCGGGCGATTCAGTCCGGTCATTTCGTCGGACTCTGGGGACTATTCGATCGCTGCTTTGGGTCCGAACGTTACACAATTTGATTTCATGTTCAACGCACACGCCTTTTCCAAAAATAGGGTATAATTTTTATACAAACTTTTATGTTGAAAACTACTTGATGAAAAAA
>JARJDX010086856.1:0-14044 GCA_030264735.1 Gymnusa sp. GC000175
ATTGAAAACTCAAAAAAAATTATTTTTGGACAATAAAAGGTACATTTTGTTAATTTAATCTTAATTATTACATTTATAAATTTATAACTTGATTTTGTTCGCGGGCCAGAAAAACCATCCCGCGGGGCGCCAGTTGGACAGCGCTGATCTAGGCAAATAGTGTTTGTTTTTACCACTTTTTGAGTTTTCAACATTTGTATATATTCCATCATGTTTATTTCGGCTTCGTCTTTATTCTTTAAAAGTTTTACGCTAAAAAAAAATGCGAAAATTCAATATGATTACTTAATGCCCTTTTTCTGTGATAGGTTATATTGTTTCATAGACATCGATATGTATGCTACCTCCAATGTTTTTGCATATTTTTTTCTTTTTCATGAAATGATTTTCTTACTGCTTTGCCTTCAATAAGGTAGCTACTTTTTCTTTGATTTTTATGTGGTAAATCTACAATTTTCAAACCTCCTTTATTGAGATGACCTAATTGTCGTTGCTATAACATTGTATCTTTGGTTTCATGTTAAACAGTTTTGTTGCTGTATTCCTGATGATTTACCAGATCAAATTGCATTTCTAGTGAATAATGATTTTTTATTTTATTCCAAGTTATTGTAAAACATTGACCTGAGATTGTAGTGCCTGTGGATAATACGTTGGCTATCATACCAGGAACAATTAACTCTTCTAACGTGATTCTTCTCTCTTGACAGACTTCTCATAGTTCACTCTTCTTTATGGCAGTTAAACATATGCAATGTGAATTTTGATTTTAATATCTAAATTTGTAATGTTTGTCATGTACCTTTCTAAATCTTCCCTTATCATGTGTTGTGTACACCCATAAACCAAAATAAATATGTTTTTTTTATTTAGATTTAAATCTCGTTAAATGATACCAACACGCACCAGTGAAGTGTATCGTGTTATTTGTAATTTGGTTTCGTGTAGAATGTACCTGTGTCTTGGCTTTATTTTTCCATTTGATTGGTTTCCATATAGAGTTGTAACTGTTCTCTAAAAGTGTTAGCCAGTGTTAGCGTTATACTGAACCAATTAGAAGACTGGCTACATAATGGAAGATAGAAATAAACGAAAATAAATCATATCAAGTGAACTTTATATTAAGAAAAGGTCAATGTTTTGAACGTTCAAATATACACATAAGCAAGACAGAATAACGTAGAAAATGCTGCCTGTACTGGAATAACAAAATACTTCAGTACAAGACTACTATAAAACCAATCTGGACATACGGCTCGGAGGTATGGGGTTGTGCCAGCAAATCAAATATAGTCATCATACAAAGGAGCCAATCAAAAACATTACGTATGATCACCAACGCACCTTGGTATGTATCAAATCAAACATTGCATGACGACCTGAACATTCCTTTGGTTAAGTATACCATAAGAAAAAGGAGCCTGAAACATCATAATGGTATATCTAAACACACAAATAACTTAGTTCATCCCCTATTAGAACCAACTGATAGAAGACTAAAGTGACACTGGCTAGCAGACCTGTTAAGGTTTTGTCAGTGGGTGCGAACTAATCAAATTGTAGGGCAGCAGCTCTGAAGCCAATAAATTAGCTTATAGATAAATATACTGATTGCTGATAGGGTATATAATAAAAAAATCAGATAGTTGGAAGCTGGTAAAAATTCGATACACTAACTAGCGAACGCACTCACAAACCTAAATTATGTTAAAGGCTTATAAAATAAAAGTTTACAAGTTTTATGTCACAGATCAATAATATAAATAAAAGGGTTTTATTCCATACATATTTTGCATCCTGTACTTAGGTAGGGTAGCATGTTAAAATATCTTTTCCATTTTTTGTTTACCTCTATTATGTCGTTGCTTTTGCTTTCAATTTAAAAAATAGACCTACTTAATCAATGTCATTTTATAAAGCAATTACTTTATACCTTGCAATCAATCTTGTGATTTTCTTACAGTTCTTTCGTACCTGGTGTAGGTCTACTTTAATTAGATAAATACAATGTGTTGTAAATAAAACATAATTAAAACTAAATTATTGATAAATGTTCTATATTATATACACATTTGAAATATTATACTTACATGTAAGATTCAAAATATTAGTCTTGAGAGGCTTCTTATGTGTCGCTTCGCTTCATGCTTTTGATTATGTTAAATTGGATATTTTAATATTGCAAAGAGAAATTAAAAACTCTGATTTTTGTTTATGTATATTTAATAAGAACACAAAATAAAATATCCAGTACAATTGAAATGTAGAATTGTAACATTTTGTAAGAAACGAACCATATTAAATGTCTGATAGTAGATAGAAGAAAAAACAGTAAAAACTGAAACGCAAGGCGATCACAGATAAACAACTGCCAAATTTAAACATGCAGAACTTTAGAAGTTTTTTTCCACCTTAAATTGCACATTTCGATTGATATGAATTATATCAACGCATTTTTTAATATGTATATAATGTATATTCAATTATTTAAAAACATTCAGCTAAATCTAAAAGTACTGGAAAGCCACTTTCTGCCATAGAATTTACGCCACTCAGAAACGAATTGGTCGAATTCACCGAAAATTAAATGCAAGAGTTTAAAGATTATGTTAATAAGAAGGACTATATTATGTGCAGTTGGTTATGGTGGCTTCAGAAGTGTTTTCCAGTACGTATATTAATATTAAAATGGCCACTGTCGTGACACAGTGATAGTACTAAAGTATTAAAAGTCTAACATCCCAATACTTCAGTGCATTATTATATATAATAATCATAATAATAAGTTAGGAAGTATGAAGGCATATAGATAGTTTTTTTTATATATTTATACAATATTTAAAGTTTATTTTTTCAAAAAGATGTATTCAGATTTGGCACCTTGCGTTAAATTTTTAGTAAGGCAAGGTGACAAAGAATAATACAAAAGCTATTCAAAAAAAGGATAGCTATCACAAATAACTCAGCATACCTTTTATTTTGGCTTGAGGCGGATGTGCCCAAGCCGTGGAGAATTTTCAACAGTTATATAATAATAGCCATGGACATAAAAAGGTAGATTTCCAATCTGACCAGGCTCAAATAGCAACAGTAACAGACAAAACAAAAAACAGTAAACAAACAAAAACAAGAAGAGTCGCCGATTGGAAACCTTCCCTAAAGAAACCATCTAAAACATAATAATGTCTTCAGTCATAGTTGAACTAAGGTTTTACGTCTAGACACACATTTGTTGGCCAACCTTAAAAAATATACAAACGCACACTGATTTGTCAACGATTTGCATTTCACATAGTTCTAGAGATTGTTCTTAGCTATTTAGAAATATAATGTCATTTTTATTGCTTAGTCATACCACAGTCTGATCGAAACTAAAATCTACACATTTAGTAAATGGGGTGGGGGAGGTAAGGAAAAAAGAAAACAATAACAAAAATAATCATTATAATTATGCGCTTTATCTCCACGCAAACTACAATTAACTTAACAAAACTATCAACAATCAGAGGTAGCAAAAGAAATGACTAGGAAAAATTCATTCTATAACAATCAGTTGCAACATCTTGACAAATCAAGGTGGTGATATTTCAAAAGTAGTTTTAAATTTAAAAACGATGCCCCAAACTTTAATACATATAATTTCTCTTTTTTAATATTAATGTTAATAGACAAGCAATAAAATCAACAAGTACATTATATATTATTATAAATGTATATTATATAAAAAACTTGGGAGGAGAAACAATGAATTATTTTTAAATCGTAATATAATGGTTCGTTATATGCAGCTTAATAAGCTTACAAAGCAACTGTAGTTTTCATTTTCAATTTGTATAAAAGTTAAGGGACGTCATATGAAACTTTTGATATTTTTCTAAGTTAAATCCGATAATTGTTTTTTTTTCTTTTAGATATCTCCTATATAATTAACTATACCATATTATTATATGTATATAATATATTATAGAATAAATTTACAGAATTTAATAAGATTAATAGATATATAATTTAACACTCACTGGCACACAACAGAATTTCAAACATTCATACAGACTCTATGTCTTAAGAAAAATTACTTTTATTTTGAACTCTATTTAGTAGGAGAGATCCACATAAACCAGACTAATATGGATTCCTAGAGAAACCCCTGTACATTAGCGCCAATTTTTATATGTACTACTAATTGATAATTAATTAATTGGCGCGTGCATTTCTTCTCAAGACTTAGAGCAACTTTAAAAATTAATAACCATTTAATAGTATAACACAATTTGTACAATCAAAAAAATATATAAGTACAGCACGTAGCAAAGATGTGTATTTTGTGTTAATTTTTTTTTATATGTATATTTATATATTTATATATTTATAAATCAAACACTTGTTTCCATTATTAATTAATAGAGAGATAAAAATGTACTTTTTTTTTCGCACAATGAAACTTTTAACTCCGCATATGAGTTAATAATTTTACATATTTATATATTTAGCAATATCTTATTTTTTTTCTTTTAAATTAACACACGCAGTGGAGATGATGAAAAGATGATTATGATGATGATCGATAGGTGTGGTATGGCACGCTTTATATCACTCGTGCAACCAGATTTTTTAAGTTCTAAACCCCATCCTGCAAATATTTCACATTTACCGACAACTAACAATTCACTTATGATGTATTTTTTTAACGTTATTTATTAATAAAATTCATTTAATTTTAATTTCTGCCTCATAGCACTTAAAATATGTTCATTACATCAGCTCTTTCACTTAATTTGAATATTTGAATTAAAATAAGTAGTTTTTAAATCAAGAATAAAATTTTGTAACACAAATATTTATTATAGAGTGCAAATAGTAATTTTAGATCCAATTATATTTTATATGAAAACGAGATATTTTTACTACATTTAAGTTATAATGGAAAATACGAGGAAGTAATGAATATATTTTAGCAATAAGTTTTTTATTTAGTTTATAATTGCTGAAGAATGATAATTTCAGTAATTACAATTATATTTCGAGGCAAAATCAAAATAGGTTGATTAATTTTTGATTGAATGGCAGCGAAATGTGCAGCATAGGATAGGGGGTCCGAACTGCAGGGAGGAGAGAAAGCAGACCAGCTACTTGTTGGAAAGAGTGTGAACGAGCCTGCCGTCCCGACGATCAATGTGGCTAAAAGCTAAAATAGATGTAACATGTAGAAGATGTAGAAGGTGAACGGGCCGCCACAGTTTTACTGCAAAATAAAAACCTAAAAGTTAAATGCACAGAAAGGTTTTGTAAAGAAATTAGACCTCTTAATTTTGTCGAATGATTAATAAAACTATACTTTATGTGTAGACTTTTTACCTGTGGAGAGCGATGTGATGCACTAATTTAGTGTAGCTCACGAGTGTGCATTAGACTGGGTATGATTATGATCCTGTGGCGTTTCTTCCGCAGGAGAAATTGGCGCATCTTTTCGTGGTGGCATACGTTCATTAATTGCGTCCAAGCCTTTGGCTTCTGCGAAACTTGTAATCTTATGAGTTGGCGAGAAACCTTGTAATGCTAAAAATATTTATATTGTAGAAATAAGAATTCTACTATTAAAATATATTTTAATACCATTCTTGAGACTTGTTTTTCCACCTGAAAGAGCTCCCAAGGGCAGAGCACCAGTTGGTGTAAGACCTTTGAGTTGAAGAACGGATTCGCTTTCTTCCCTAAATACAAGCAGTTAGTAAAAATATTATTTAACAAACTGTAAATTACCTCAAAACAGAGAATACACGAGCCATTTTACCAATCGCCCTGATTTTATTGCGTATAACTTCTTTTCTTAGATTAGCTGCTGTACCTAAAATATTAAAACAAAACAATTACAATCATTCCTGACTAAAATTAAGTGCATATTCTAGTTACTTTATATATTTTAAAAATAAAAAATATACATAACTGGTAAATGCACCTAGAAATTACTGTTAATCAACTAAAAGACATACTAATCTATTTTAGCATAGTGTTGAAATGGATGAAAATAAAAATTTATAAGAAACATAAAAAAATATTTAGTACGATTTTATTATTTTACCTTCTGATGGTGTAAATATTAATTTTTAATATACACCATTTAGGGGCCAGGTGAATTAATGAAGCCTAATTAATAATGAGGAATAGTGATTTAAAATTTGTGAGGCATGCAAAAGATGGCTTATATAGAAGCTACTACAGCAAGTTATCTACAGATAAATATTGCACCTGGATCAAACACATTTAAAAAGTTAAAAAGATGTAGGCGAAAAATTAAAATATATGATTACTCTTATTTGATTGATAAAAATGTTTTTAAAAAAATTCTCAATGAAAATATGACGAAAATAAAAAGATGTATTTTAGCTTATTCGAGGAATTAATTGTTATTGTCAAGAATAAATTATAACGTAGCCAAGGTTGAATTTTAAAGGGGTGAATTTCGTTACTATACTGGCTGTTTCAGTTTAATCACTGAAAATTTTAACATAATATTTTCCTCGTCGTTCTGATTAATATATGACTTTTATTAGCTTACTAACAAAGATACAGGGTGTCGAAGTTAATAATATCATATATTTTAGGGAAAAGCAAATTAAATGAAATTTTGTATAGACACCTTTTCTATGATGGCTTATATTTTATAATTATTTTCATCCAATTGTGACACACCAGTGGCGTGCAATGACGTTTCTTAGGAACTATTTATAGAAAAAATATGCCTTTTTTTAAATTAATTTATAATTTTTCAATGTTCTTATTTAATTTGGAATAAGAATCATTTTTACAGATCCTAAATAACGGTTTTAGTTCCAAGGATATTCGCTTTTTACAGACGGTTGCAAACCAACTATTGATAAAAAATATGGAATTTGTCATGTTCATAGCCTAAATAAAAATACTAATAATTTCTAGAAACTTTTTTTTTTTTGAATTTACTCTGAAATCCTTGCAGGAAAACGACGGCGATATTCATGAGTCCAGAAATGTAGTGAATATCTCTATATTCACTGTTTGTAAAAAATCGCGGCATCTTTTTTTTTTCACTTTTACGTGACTATTAAAGATTAATAATAGTTTGCTAAATGCGGGTTTATAAAAAGCGATAAACTCTGGAACCTAAACTATTATTTAAGATCAAGTATTATTTCAAATCAAATGGCGATTTTGAAAAAATAAAAATTAAGTTAAAAAAGGTCAGTGTCGTACATTTTTTCTATAAATAATTCTTATGTAACTTCATTGCATGCCACTGAAGTTTCACAGTTACATAAAAATAATTTTTAAAAATTTGCCATTATAAAAAAGGTATGTATACAAAATTTTATTCGATTTGCTGCTTTCACTTTCATTTACAAGGTAAATTAAAGTATAGTAATCGCGACAATTTTCAAAATCGAGATTTTTGCGGAAATTTTCGTTTTCGACCTCCCTCATTCAAAAAGAGTTGATTTCGAAGTGGTGTCTGTGTGTCTGTCTGTGTCCTCTCTACAGCCTAGATGGCTAAACTGATCGTCCTGAAAATTCATATTTAAGCTTTTAACAAAAATTGGAAGGTTACAGTGACTTTTGGCTAAAATCTAAAAATATAAAGTGGTAGTTTATTGGTGAGGTTTTTAGGTTTTTTGCAAATATTTCAAAATCTATTGAGTTTATGAAAAAAAAAACATAAGAGTACAAAAGTGTGTAAAAATAAATTTTACATAAATTTTGTTCCTATCTTTTTTCAAAATTTAACATTTTAAGAACTCGTTGTTCATCTCAAATTAGTAAATGAAAGTCGTGTGGTGACCATACCTCCATTTTTTTACTAAAAGATATGATAAAAAATGTTTTTAACTTTAACACCCTGGACCTTTGTTCGAAAGCGTGTAAGAGCATAATGTAGTGTGGATTTGAACCAACACGACGAGGAGAATATTGTGTAAAAATTTTCAATGTTAAAACTGAAACACCACATATGACGTGCAAAATTGCAAAAATTTAAAAACTTTATGTACCTCAGCAAGAGGTTAAAAATGCATAAGTTATTATCATTACTTCTGGTACAATGAGTTGAAAATAAAACCACGCTAATTGTTATGAATCTGGCGAATTTAGTCGCTGGCGCTGCAGATTAAAATTTTAATGGATATTTAACGATCTTAGGTAT
The DNA here is from genome assembly GCA_030264735.1 of Gymnusa sp. GC000175. NCBI lineage: Eukaryota > Metazoa > Arthropoda > Insecta > Coleoptera > Staphylinidae > Gymnusa > Gymnusa sp. GC000175. The sequence goes on from JARJDX010086856.1 coordinate 8,171, forward strand.
TAGGTAGGTTATAATTAATAAGTACAATACTTGATTAAATTTGATATAAATTTATTTGATTGTGTCGTTCGGTGAGTAAAATTAAAATTATAAATTTAAAGGTTTATAACACTATGCAACCAGGATTCTTCTCCGCCCTGGTCTACGTTTGCCGTATATTTTGTCTTGTATAATGGCTTGTAGTAGTGCGTACTTATTGGAGCTTGAGAATCTTAATAGTATCATGATCTTTTTGCTCTTGTTCATTCTTTGGAGGACTTCAGCGTTTGTTAGATGGTCCTTCCATAACCACCGCAACAATCTCCGGTGTAACAACAATTTAAAGGCTACGATTTTTCTTGAGAAGGATGGGAAAGATGTAATTTCTCAGTTTGCGAGTTTTGGTATTAAGGTTTAGATCATATGTTTTGAATATATTGTTTATGTTGTTGAACGCGGCTCGTGCTTAACCGATTCTATACTTGATTTTTTCCGGGTTGTTTTGTTTACAGTAGTGCCTAAATATGTGGCTTGCCTCACTCTTTTTATCTGCTGATTATGGACATACAATTTAATAAAAGCGATGTTATCTTTACCACAGACAGCAAGCACCATTGTATCATCAGCGTATCTTATGTTATTTAACCTCTATCCGTTTATCATGTTACTTTCATCCATTTCCTCTAAGGTCTTTTTTGAAAATTTGTTCAGAGCGTATATTGAACAGTATTGGGGACAGTATGCACCCTTGTGTCACTCTGCATACATATTACATAATGTTGTGTCAAACCTTTTATGACATATGCAGTCGAGACCAGAACAGACACAAAAATTAAAAGATCGTCTACTTTTACGTTTACTTCGTAAATGAAAGTAAAAATTTAAAGATACTGTGAATTCAGACTTTTATTTTGTATTGATTATAATTACAATAAATTTTTTCAGCAATAGTAATTATTGTCAAAAAAAATTATTTTAGGGGGTGGGACGCCATATGCTGTTTATGTCTCGGGAGACATCATGGGGTATAGGATGTGGTAAGTTTAAAAATATTGGATAGAGGATACAATTATTGGATGCAAAAGTTAGTTTTTTATTTGGATTAGAAATATGGGGTTGCAAGAAATTAATTTTATGTACAGTATTATAATATACGATAATATATGCCTCTCAACGGCGTAAAAAGTTACTATAAAATTTAGAAATGCTTATTTATGTGTTTGACCAGATGCAATATTTTTTTGTAAACTACAAACTTACCGAAAGATGAGGTAGATCAGGTTCACCATAATAGAAGACGGATGGCCAACAGCGATTGGGCAGTGACGCAAAATGTAGCGAACGCAGAAGTATAGAAATAAAACAAAACAAACGGTGCATATAGAAAATTATTGGGCCAGACAAAATAAACTAAACAGTCTATGCTTCAATTAAAATTTGGCAAAAATTGTCCAAAAATAAATAAACCTCACATAAGACAGACTTTCATGTTTTAGGTCTGATCTCATAGAAAATAAAAGTCTTATCAAATATTTTAAAATGTAAATCAAATTAGCAATAAATATCAGCCAATCAAACTGGAAACAAAAAAAATAAAGCGCGAAATAACTATCTACCAATAAAAGCAAATATTAAATTTATTAGTAAATAAAGTCGAAATTTTTGATTATTGTTAATAAAATATAAGAAAAAATATTTAAAATATGATATTATATAAACAATTGATAATTACAACTATTCTAAATACTGTACATATTGTTGTAAAATGTAAAATGATGTTTAATAATATGACTAAATACACAAAAATGTTCTAATGTTCTACGCTACTTCAAAATGCAATATAAAAAAAGACATTTGTAAATGCAGCATGCTACTAACAGCGATATTATTGAATAATAACATTTGTATAAAAAGAAAGTTATTTATATAAAAATAAATTATAAAAAATATATTAAAAAGAAACTAACTACGGTATGGAATGTTTAACGTTATTTATGTTTAACAGCCCGTAATGCAACAATTTTGAACGCGTATATATTTCTGAATTTAATCATTTGGTAAAACCAATTTTGTTAGTACGTATCTATACTTTATTCCAAATAAAAAAATAAAAAAGAGAAATTAAAACGCTTGGTCGGTTTTGTAATTTGTTATTTTTTCTATACACGAGAAATATCGTTTTAAAATGATGCATTTCAATAAAAAAAATAATAAAAGTTTGAACAACATAAATAATAATGAATTTGAATTACAAAACAATAGAAAATTATATTAAAATAAATCATGTTTAAATTTCCTATCAAAACGTTACGTTATAATAAAATTTAATTGTAAAAAAAGTGTGTTTTAGAAATTAAATTTATTGCAAGCATCATTTTTAAAACGTTAGCATTTTTCCGAAATATATCAAAAATGATCATTAATGCAGTGTTATTTTAAACTCCTTTGTTCAAGCTGCATGTCTGTGATAACTTACCAGGTTTTTTAATAACTATTTTTGCCTGTTTCGCTGTGTAGGGGCGCGAATCCAAGCCGAATATAGATAAATAGTGAAAAATAGAAGTGTCAGAATATAGGAGAAAATATAAGCAAATTACGTGTGCATGAAATTGAATTCAGTGAAATAAAAATTATGTCTGGTTCAAAAATTAGTTTTCATATATTTGTGCCGCTGAATTATGCAGTGCGCTTAGAAAAAATTAATAAAAAGTTGATATTCATATTTAGAATTCAGATCAGGGTTTTTACAACACATAAATTAGAGAAGATGCTACTTGGGTAAGATACAAACTTTCACATCTAATTGGATCAATCAATATAATTTTGGGCAATGATTTTTTATTTAAATTCACATAGATCGTATCAACATTCAACAATTTAGGTACATATGGTTTAAATATAATATAAATCATAATAAATTATTTTTAAATATATTTAATGAGAAAACGATTTATTTAAGTTATATTTAAATTGATATTTGTTATAATTTATATTTGCAACCATTTTCTATAAGTGTCATTAGGATTTTAGATGTGCATCTCGCAAAAATAATAACGGTTTGGAATTGTTAAAGAAAACTAGAAGATAATCCCTGCCAAGATTTTAACAAATCATAAAGAAAAATGTGGACAGAAATAAAAATAAAAAAATAATAATTTCAACATAAATAACTTTTAGCCCAACAGAAATTATAACAGGTCAACTAATCAGGCATAACTAATTTTCACCACTACTTTTCGAAGCAAATAAACGTGTAATAATAAAAACTGAACCTTACCATCTGAATTTTCCAAGTAGCATTGCAAACAAATGTTTTTGAATTTTTTACTCAAAAAAGAAAAATAAAGCATGAATAATCCCAAAATTGTATTATAATTTTTATTAAATTATTAAGTTATTTACTTTATGTCCTTTGATATTTTTCATACATATATAGCAGCATTATTTCCGTCATTAAAAAATAATGGTAACATTAAAATAAGCGCATTACTTATTTGGGGAGGAATTTTAATTAAATGGTAAATTAATAAGGCTATTTATTTCTATCACATCATTCACTTAATAGTACTATGATATCGAGATACTAAATACATTTTAGTTGCAAAGATAATAAATATATTAGGATAAATATCATTTAAAAAGATTGCTAAAATACATTAATTATAAGAACAAAAATTAAATGTGCATTTACAAAATAATAATCTAATTAAGATTACTTAACGAATTTTTGAGAAAAATAATGACTCTTCTCATAGCGTGAACATAACGTGGATGAGAGAGGTTCTGATATTTATCAAAAACATAACTGCATGATGTTTACCAAACCATATAAACATGACAGACTATATTTTCATAAAAATGACTAATGAAGCCCATCATTATACTGAAACACTCATAGAAAGGTTTTAAGATATATATTTGACCAAAGTGATTTTTCTAAATAATGATACTCCGACTTTCTTCTTCTGTTGACGTACACCCATATGCATTGGGAAATTATCATTTATTGAATGATCTTTATAGTATATTGCTGCTTGGCATTAGCTGTTTAAAGTTCTTTTTTTTTGGTCCAATTTCTTATATTCCTGAGCCATAATAGCTGTTTACATAAGTTGGAAAACTTGATATCTTAGCCCACTTAGTATGTGGCCCAGGTAGCCCATATTAGGCTGATATATGATGTTGAGTATGGATCTAATCACTCCTGCGCTTCTTAGAACCTACTCGTTGCTAATGTGGTCCACCCATGGGATTCGAAACATTCTTCTCGGAGTCTACATTTGGAACGCATCGATCTTGTTGATTGATGCTGTTATTATCGTCTAGGTTTCTATGACGGATTTCAAAGTTCAGGTACTTTTTGAAAAGTAGGGGACGTTGAATGCTTGTCTGGATTTATCATTTGTTTGGGCGTCCCATCTGTCATTCACAGTGTGCCTAGGTATTCGTGCTCGCAGTTCCTCCTCTACCATAATAAACACTCCCGTCTGATTTTTACGACTTATGACCATACATTTTGTTTTAGGTTTATTTAATTTTAGCCCGGATTTTTCCATTTCTGGTTAAGTCGTTCATTAGTATTGTAGGTCTTTTTGGTTGCTTGCTATGATTACTGTGTCGTTCGCGTATCTTACGTTATTGATTGTGGTTCCGTTTAGCTTTATGTCAATTTCTAGATCATCAACGGCTTCTGAGAATATTTGTTCGACGTGGTGACTACGCATCCTTGGCGTACTTCTCTTTTTAGCTTAATTTCATGTGTCGTAGTTTAGTTATTAATTATCAGAATTATCAGAAGACGATTGTTCCCAGTACAGGTTTTGGATTATTCTTATATCTCTTTTTAATATATACTGGTAATTTTTGGATATTCGATAAAACATATGTGATTGATATTGTCGAACGCCTTTTCGTAATCGATAAAACACAAAAGGATTTCCTTCCTTTGGTCATAGAAGTTTTGTACTGTTTAGGCAGAGTGTTGCATGCCGCTCTTGAATCCAAACTAAGCGTCTCCTGGTATGTAGAATGCGCGATAATATTTTCTAAGCGTGGCACATCAGAGACATTGGTCTGTTGTCTTCACATTTGGATGCTGTCTGCTTTTTAGGAAGCAATTTGGACGTGGACTTTAGCCAGTCATTTTGGAGTTATAGATCTTAAATTATATCTTTTTAGACTTTAAACTTTTTAGACTCTAAACCAATAAATATGCGTAAGAATCAATTCACATCCTTTACTAATGCGTTTGCATATATTTATTTAGTTTTGTATGCCGCCAGGACGCCATTTTAAATCTTAAACTGACAGCATTTGACACATCTCTATGACGACAATTATAGAAAAAAGGTTATGTTTAAGTACTTATGCTTCCACTTTTTAGTGTGCCTTCTGGCTACCATAATTTTACCGCTTCACTAAAAATTTTTCTTGCACTATTCTCACGAATCAGACTATATCTTTTCTTGTTTTTTATCATGTATACTAAATACTCAATTTAAAATTCTATTTTTGGTGATCATCATATATTTTGTTTTGTACACATTGAGTTTGACGCCGCATTTCAATCATTGCTGCATCATCAGCATATTTAATGTTTTTTATATATTGTCCGTAGTTGTTCTAGAGTTCTTTTTATTTAATGTGAAGATAGCATGCACCATTTTCTTAGTCATAAAAGTATTTTCACTGCTTCAGATTGTCCTCTATTTATCTAGATAAGACTAATTAACTCCAATATAGCTGGAGTTAATCAGATTTTATATATTCTTTTATGTATGATTTTCAAAAATATTTAAAATAAATATATATATATATATATATATATATATATATATATATATATATATATATATATATATATATATATATATATATATATATATATATATATAT
>JARJDX010086864.1:0-11173 GCA_030264735.1 Gymnusa sp. GC000175
AGTATTGATGAAAATAGTTGACCAAAATAATCAAAATTTAAATGAAAATTGTTCAAATTAAAACAAAAATCAAAAAGGTTTTTACAAAAAAAAAATAGGAAAAATGATTGGTTGAAGGAAGGACTATTTATATTTTTTAAGTAACTAAATATTTTATGTACCATTAAGAGTAGACTAATGTACCATTAGTGGTACATGTACTACAGTTTGAGAAACCCTGAGCCCTGACCTAGAGCCCTAGCGTAAAATGGCCCTAAAGTGGAAACGTAAATCCACGATTGTATATGAATGGTTATGTACGTCCCTAAAATAAATTTGACTTCGTCGTATTAAAAAAGTACAGTCGAACTTCCCTAAGTCGAATCATAGTTTACAAAAAAAAATCGAGATATAGAAAATTCAGGTTACAAAAATAACTACAAAATGCGATCTTGATGCAAAAATTTCAGAAACAAAATCGAGATATAAAAAAATTTGATTTATAGAAGTTCGAGTTATGGAAGTTCGACTGTAAATGATGGGATGTACGTCTAAGACACGCTTTCTTCTAGATTTTAGATCTAGAATAATAATTTAATTATTTATAAAAATGTAGATTAAGAATATAAATTATATATTTGTGTTACTTACGAGAAAAAAAATTTAAAATTAAGGACGCCATCTGAGCTGCAAAACACCTTTCTTTTGAATAATTAAGTGCAGTCTATAAATAGCATTTGCTTACATTTAATAACTGTTTAATTTCGAATTATTTCCAATTAAATTTGTTGATGTAATAATTAAATTAAGTAAATAAATATAAAACAGGAGTTATATTTTATAATTTTTAGTCCTGCTACAGGATATTTAACAGTTTTTATTTCTATGTAGTAAGCTTATAAAATAATATCTTTTAGTTAATGACTGTATTAGATAAAATTTTATCTCTAGCTGGTTATGAATGTTATACTGCTTTATTTCTTTTTTTCTTTTAATGCGCATAACACTTTTTTAATTTCCATTTGCCAAACTCGTAATATAATAATTTAATAATTACTTGTGATATTTGATGGGATTCTATCACTAACTGGCTATGGATTTGGCATGGTCCTGTTCTATATATTTTAATACATTTTAATTTCTATTTAGTAAAATCGTAACACAAAAATTATTTTACTCTCTCTGTTTGTTAGGATTGTACCCTTACTTGGTTATTGACATAGTGAGGTCCTTTTGCTATAATTTATAATTTTTTTTGTTTGTGTGAACAAAAAAAATCGGACTAGATAACATATAAAATTTACATAAATCCTCAGCCAAGGTTTTCTGGGTGTTTTATAAAATTTAAATATATTTTATACATCCGTTAAAAAACATATTTTTTAAACGTGCAGATAAGAAAAAGCACTTAGTTATCAATTATAATCAATTGATAAGTTTTATTGTTTGTCATTAATCACCAGTACATGCCAATAACAGCGCTAATAACATAAAAAGTATAGAAATTTTCTGTGCAAAATTGGGATGTATTAATAGCAAAAATAAAGCGCTTATATAATACATAATATCATACATCGTAGAATTTACATTAATAAAACGTTGTTTTACATTTTTATAAGGAAATGCACAAGGTTTAATTTAATTAAACTTCGACAATAAAAGGCAATGACATAATTAATTCAATTTGTAAAAAAAAACCAAGTGATGTTGTGCTCCAAAGTCTTTGCACTACAAATTAAATTATCTTATACACTGTTTGTCTTGAAATAATAATTAGCGCGAAACTTAATTTAAAGCAAACAAAAAACAATAGTGTTTGTTCAATTGTTATTTATTTATCAAACCTTTAACCATACAAAAGCTTTCTTGCAAAATTTTAAGACTAGTTTATGAACTAAACAAAAAAGAATGAGCACGAAATGTGAACAAAATTTTTACACGAAACGTGAGTAAAACACAGTATTTTTGCTCTTACTTGATCAATTTTTTATAATTTGGCACAAAACTACATCAAAGCTACTTACACAACTACATATAGTACGGTGATTATAATAAAAACAAAGATTTTTGTACTAATAAAATCTAATAAATACAATAAATACAACATTAAAATAGGAATCACGTAATAAATTATCTATATTAATTCCCAATTGATTGGTTGAAACATGATGTTGTAATTATAAAAGCAAATTGATTAAATACATTTTTAGTTTGTTATCATCGGGAATTAAAATAATTAAAAAAAAAACATATCACATATAAAAATAATCAAGTGCGCTTGGTTTGTTTGTTTTTGATAATCATTTTTTCAAATTGCATTATCAATGACTGAGGTGTTTGTATTTCTTCTTCTGTCGCATCACATAATTCAGCTAAGGATCTGGCTTGTTTAAGGCTCGGAGGAGCGGACACGGTTTCTTCTAAATTTTCGGTTGAATCGTATAATTGCGCCATGGATTTGGTCGCCCTCATACCACCGAACATGGGTTGGTCCAATTCCGCATCCAAATCCATTTGATCCAAATTGGGTTGCGATTTTCTTCTTTGCAATCGTAATTCCGCTTCGCGCTTGTGTGCTTCTTCGAATTCCTGCCGGATACGTTCATTTACTGGCACGAATCCATTACGAATTTTTTTTCCGGGTTCCACTGAAATTTTAGCAGCGGCGAAATCTTGCATCGTCCATCCATTCGATGGCTTTGAATTGGTTAAAGCGCTCACTGCATTGATTTTGCCTTTACTTTTTAAAAACCTTTGCATAACTCCTCTTGCGTTGGGATTCGATGAGAATCGCCGGAAGTTGGTGGTGTTTGAGGCTTCCCCACCTAGCAGAACGGAAGTAGACTGGGCTCTAATTAGGGGTGGCCGGTCATTGCCGTTTATTTTAGAATTTCCGTTAGTATTAATTTCGTTATTGTTGTTATTTTTATTATAAAACTTCCTCAACTCTTTTTCACGTTCCATAACATCCATAATTTCGCGCTGAATACGATCTAAAGTTGTATTTTCGGTAGACGGCATGGTAACCTGAATAATTTCCAGAGAACAAAAACAACAATTTAAGAACTTGTTTGCGGAATTTCTACGGCTTTATTTAATAAGTATTGGAAAAGTGCAAGTTGCTAATCTTACTTACATGTATTTTATTAACTTGATGAAGAAAATTGATTATTCACTAATAATTTTTAATTTGATGTATCAACTAACTTTGTCCTGCGATTAAAATGCCTGCGCGGCACCGACTATTTGAAACACCGTTCACCGGAGGTCACAGACCAAGTTATCTCTTAAATATCTAGAACAGTTACAGCTCAGGTAATGCACATCTGGCGGTTGGTAATTTAAAATTCCAACAACAGGTGGGCGCGCGAAAAATAATCGACGCCAGATAGAGCTACTAGAAAAATATTGCAGTTTGCTTGGTTTAATTCTTGGCTACGGTTCAGTTCTAATCTACAGTGGCAGCGGTAGAGTCGCCCCTCTGTTGATGCCTAGCTAAACTAACGTGTATGGTGCAAAAATAATTTTCTTGTATGTTAGGAAAAGTTTTGTTAAATTTTATTCTTAACACTTAAAAAACAGCAAGGACATCGAATGTTACTATATCATTCAATGGCATAGTTCTATGTAGTTTAAGGTTCAATGATTGACCCCCTCTGTTGACGCCTAGCTGATTTAACGTGTATGGTGCAAAAAAAATTTTCTTGTTTGTGCACGTGTTGGGAAAAGTTTTGCTAAATCTTATTCTTAACACTTAATTAAAACAACAAGAACATCAAATGTTACTTTATCATTCAACGGCATAATTCTCGTTTAAGGTTTAATTATTGACTAAGGTTCTGTTCTAATATACAGTTCAATAAACCCCTATCGGACAATTAGGTACTAAGATCCTAGGTAGATAAAATGTAAAGAAACACGCAAATAGCAAAAGGTTTAAATGTATAGTTCACATTTTACCTGCTTTAAAGCAAAGTACCAAATTGACCGCAAATAGTTTACAGTTTAATTAATCTAGGTTACAATTAAATTCTAGCGTTGAGTGATGAGCAAATTCCTTCGCTCAACGGTTCTGCTCTACACTTTAGTCGCTGTATTATATGGTTCAGTTCTAGACTATGGTTCAGAAATAAGCTCTGCTTTAGTTCATCAATTTAACGAAGAGTGCGTTGTTCGTGACAACAACCTATATTTTCTTGACAAAAGCAAAACACAAAATGATTAAGGTTGAAGAAAATATTAACATCTCAGATTTATCCAGTGCCTCGATAGTTAAAGTTAAAGTGCCTAAACGAGTATTGCATTTTAGTGATGGAATTGTAGAAGAATTTAGTGATGATGACGAAGTTGATACGCCCACTAATAACAACCAGAGTGTTGTTGATCCAGTAAGTACAAAATGATTTATTAGAGGGCGCTTGTCGTCGGTATGGAATTCTAGCTGTATTCGTGATTCAAGCCAATGCTCCAAATTGGGAAATATTTTTGGTTTGAAACGCGAATAAATTACGAAAACGCTAATAAATTATCGCGAGAGGTCGCCACTAGCTGATTAATGTTTTTTTTTTAATCTTAATTATTTTCTTTTTAGAAGTCATTGACGTGGGGTCCGTGGATGATGTATGTAATGTGGGCAGCGGGTTCCACAACTCTCTCAGCATGTGATTATCTTGGTGAATCTCTCGCTTCATTTTTTGGTATTACTACACCCAGGTATCACTTCGAAATGGAAGAATTTAAAAGGCGGCAGGAGGAAATGAAACAGGAAGAAGAAAAACGAAAGGGCTGGACCGATAATGATAATTCTGTCCTTTTTACGAAAGAAGCGACAGGTGGACCGACGCCTGTTTAAGCATTATAAATTAAAATTCCAAAGGTGATCAAAATAGTTTTTTTTATTATTGGGTTTTGTACAGCTTGTGTTTATTTACTGCCGCGTGTGTCTAATTGGTCCCCTTCTTGTATTTTTCTTCTTTGCTACTATTTTATTACCTTTATACCACTGTTTTAGACGCCATTTTATTCTTTTTTTCTACTAATACTTCAATTCGATTTTACCACCGTTTTTTTTTTAAGGCATCTTTACTTTTTTCTTCTTCTTCCCTGCATAGGTAGTCCTCTTCTTGTATTTTTCTTCTTTGCTACTATTTTGTTACCTTTATACCACTGTTTTAGACGCCATTTTATTCTTTTTTCTACTAATACTTCAATTTAATCGTTTTTTTTTTAAGGCATCATTACTTTTTTCTTCTTCTTCCCTCCATAGGTAGTTGTAAGCCTTTTTGTCATTTTTTTCTTGTGGCTTCCTCATCTTTTTCTTTTAGCCTTTTCTCTTAATAGCAACGAAAGAAGCGCTAGGGGAAAGATAGCTGTTTAAGTACCAAAATGCGGAAATCCCAAAATCTGATAAAAATTATATTAACCACTTTTTACAATTTGTGGCCGTGTGCTGTATTTCTTACCACCATATGTCTCCGACCAGGTAGTGCTCTTCTTGTATTCTTCCTTTCTGACACTTTGTTGTAGCACCGCATTTTTGGGCGGCTTTTCGTTTCATTTTTTCCTCTTTTCTGCATAAGTACTTAAATGTTTTTGTACCACCATTTTTTTGGGCGTTATCTTATTTTCTTTCGCTCATCTTTGCATAGTTATAACAAAAGCGCAGCTGTACCCCCGTTTAAGCACTAAAACATAACGTTCCAATCAAACTTTTTTGTAGATCTTTAGAAGATTTACAAAAAAATTAAAGCTTTTTCGGCCAGTTACAATTTCTGACATATTGACGTTTGATTCTTCAATTTTGAATGCGTCACAACGCCAAACGCGACGTCAGATAAAAAAGCGCAAGATTTAAACGTACTTTTATGCGCCAATTGGAATCCTTTTGGAAAAACGAAAACTTTCCTATCAAAAATGGAGTTTAACCGAATTATTCGGATCGCCTCGAGCCGTAACTCTTTTCTTTTAGATCTTTAGAGGATCTACAAAAAACTGTATATAAATTTTTTTCAAAGTTACGGTTTTGAAGATACCGATGTTTAGTTTGACAACTTAGAAAGCGCCCGATGCCGAGCGGACTTGTTTGTCAAAAAGAGCTTTAAAAGTCTTACCTTTAAAACGAACGAAAATTTTATAGAATTACTCTGATTGCCTCAATCCATATGACTTTTTTTATAGATCTTTAGAAGAATAACAAAAAACTTCAAAAAAAATATTTTCTAACGACGATTGAGGTGAGCCAAATTGCTTAAATCGCTTCCAGTCACAAGACTTTTTTATAGATCTTTGTACCACTGATTAGTTTTCTTCTTTCTACATTACAACTTGGATGTATTTTTACCACTGTTGCCTTGGGTGTGCTTATTTTCCTTATTGGCCCCTTTCAACGTCTTTATTGGTAGTCTATCTACGAAGGTGGACGAAAATTGTTAAAGGTTAATGAAGATTTTCAAAGAATTATAAACGTTCAATAATTTCTTACAATTTTTATGGACTTTCAAATATTTTTAAAGTTTTTAAAATTTTCTTAAGGATTTTCAATGATTTACAAAGTCCTTTCAGGATGTTAAAAGATTTCTTTGGATTTTTGAACACTTTTGAACATTTTTAAAGATTTTTTAGTATTTTTTAAAGATTTATAATGGTTTTTAAGGATATTCAAAGATTTCTTATAATATTTGAGAACTTGTAAACATTTTTAAGGATTTTTAAAGATTTTTGAGGATTTTCAAGTAGTTTTTAGAAGATATCCAAATATTTTATAGGATTTCCTATGATTTTTGAGGTTTTCCTAATAGATTTAAAGATATTAAAATATTCTTAGAAAATTTCTTCTTAATAGTATCTGAAAGTGTGATTTGGATGCCAATCCCTACATCTTTATTCTAATATGGTTTATTAAAAAAATCTGGCAATATATTCTTTAAATGTTCATCTCTACAGCTTTAATTCTACCTTTCGTGTGTTTATGACATAATCTATATGAACCACAATCTTTAATTGTGTATTCTTCTCAATTAAAAATTGTTTCAAAATTACAGGCGTAAAAAATGTATTTTGTAAAATCCTTTCGCATGGTAAATAAATTTGAGTAAAATTTATGGCCTTTTGCACAAGAAATTTGATGGAAATATTTTGCAGTACGTTTTTGCCATGAATTGATTTGAAATTATTTTCCGTTTCAAAGAGTAAGAAGCAATTGTATCTGAATTTCGATTCGTTGCTTGGCGTGTGGTTTATTAATTAATTTTGAATATTATCGAGTATTTCTCTTGTTCAATACATGTCATGCAGAAGAGAAATGCATGGAGGCATTCAGGAGTCTAGCAGCAGTACCTAGTTTTAGTAGTAGGACGCTAATTAATCATTCCTCCGCATTGAGAGCGTTTCCCTGTCAGGGTTATTTATCATCTCGGAGCATTGTGGGAGAGTAACGTGTATGTGTAGGGGTCCAGGGTAATTACCGGGATGCTGTATGAGGCCATGAGACTCCGCCCGACCAATGGCAGCTCTGGAAACACCCTGTATTGATTAGCGCATGCGGGACACCGGACAATGGGCAGCTGGGGTCAAGGGTTACGGCAGGTACTTGGCACTAGGGGTCAATCAACGTTCGGTCGACACTCCCTTTTACCCTTTATAAACCCTTCTTATAAACTACTGGCTTTGAAGTGCACGCTTGTACATAGAAGCGTGCTACACTATACATGTTTCCATATGATTTATTAGCGCACATAGATACGTTCGGGAAATATTATTACCGCTAAATGTTAATTGAATGCCACCCCGTTCATCATTCACAAGATAACGAAAAATTAAATGTCATAAAGCGCGAAGCAGATGTTCTTTAATAAGTAAATGAGGAAATTTCGTTGAATAATTCAAGCTTTTTCGTAGTAAGATTGTAAGTTGCACCGCGAACAATAAAGAGTCTGTGACGTCAGGCGGACGATGAATCGAGGAGCGTCGTTTAAAAACTCCGCTAATTATGAATGAGACGTCTGCGTAAAGTGAGTAGTAGAGCTAGGTCAGGGTTCTTTACGGCTCTTTATTTTCTTATTCCTTTTTGAAAAAAAAGTTGGCTCGCGCAGCTTTTAAATTGCTGTTTAAAATTCCAACTTTGTTTTAGTGCTTTAAGAGTAGAGCAACGCGCGCGAGAGTTGACTAAGGAAATCTCTTTTTAAAAATACACTCACTTAGCGTGCGCTCAGCTGACTGCCGGCGCACTCTTTATTTACAATGGTAATTTCTACACTGTTACTTTCATTCAGAATATATATATCTACACTAGATACGAATACTATTTTCGTTTTCTTCGGCCAATTCGTGCCAATGTCGAAATGTTCTAAAATTTACTTTTCCTCGTTGTTCATTTTGTTTAAAAATTGTTTATTTACGTTTCGTTGTTAATATTTAATTTGTTTTTTAGCTAAATTTTTATTTTTCAATTGCCTGGTGCTCGTATGAAAGAAGTGGTATTTATGGTGGGGGAATATTTTATCGTAAAATTAGTTTAAAGTTCGATTATTAAAAAAGTTTGATTTTGTGTGAATATGAAATGATGAATATGTTGTATAGGTGGTGTATAGGTAGGTGATTAAGGGTGTGTTCATGCGTGTTAGAGAGAAGTGGAAGGTATTGATCAATATGTGAAGTCATCCATCAGTGTATCCCGTGGGCCCCAGAGAGCTCCAGTGGCCCTGACATCTGCAGAAGTTGGAGATGCGTGTCCTGTGTGGAAAACACAGCAGGTCCACTGGTCCACGACAAAGACGCGCCATTAGCCGCGTTTGAGAGCCGCGTTCCCGTCAAACTTGACATCGCGTCATGGCTACAGGCAAATCCGCACCCCTGGGCTATCTTCCGGAGGAAGGCTGTGAATATCAGCATCGTTTTAGCCACCCGACCTTTTCACAGTCTCTACCATCACCTCGACCCACCACTTCAAACACTCCAGACCACAGCATACGAATTCGAGCTGCAACCGCCATATGCAAATGTTGTAACCAAATTATATACTCGCGTTGCGCATATATAATTCACTTGGCATCCCTTAGACGGTACTAAAACTTCACCCCAAAAACCTTGATTAGAAGCACATTCTAGCCGTTATCTCGTCTGACATCTGTGCCCGGGCTTAGCTCTAATCACAAACCCTTTTTTGTTGATATCGGCCCAGGTATACAGCTGGATGGTATGCAAATTCTCCGCAACTGTTCCAGATTGTGCGTGCACCGGAACGGGAACGTCTGTCTACCTGATATTAAACCTAAACATTTGTATAAAACTCTTCCAATCGCGGTCAACTTATTAAAAAACCCAAAACCAAATGCACCAACAGACGCATACTAAATAAACGTACAAAGCGTCTAGCTGAAACATAAAATTACCGAAAATTTATTTATTTACAGTAAATATCGATGTATAAAATTGTAAAAGACGATGAATAATTCTGTAAGATTACATACTTCAACCCCCGAATTTAAAATGTTATGTGATTTTTATGGGGTTAATTTTTAAGGGTCGTCTTATACGTCGGTACATATCGAATCATAAAATTTTGCTCAGCTATTGAAATATAAAAAATAGTTTTATTGTTACAACGATTTCGAGTAGGCTATGCAAGTACATGCACCTACTAAACGTGCATGTATGTGATGTTCTGATTACCACGCTGCTTTCTGTTAGTTAATTAGCTGCCACCAGGGACTAATTAGACAGGAGCATGTTCACAACGAAAAGCAGCATTCGTTGATGCGAAGAAGTTATATGCGTTCATCCAACCAACATCACTTGCATCCTGCTGCACAACTTCAAACTTTAAAAAGGGTATCTTTCCAATGGTCTCTTTAATTAATACCACACAAAATTACTTTGAAACGAGACAAAATTACTTTGAAAAGCTCAAGTTTAGAGAAAGCTTTATTGTTGTTGTGTTTTTGAAGATTTTAATTTTCAATCTTGGTTTTGATGATTTTTAATCTCCTATTCTTATTTTGGTGATTTTTAATCCCTCTTTAAGAAAATCGCATTAAATTGACAAAAATTTAACATCTTCCAATCATCAGTTTAAAGTTTTTATAGAATTAATGCATCATTGGTGATTTTTGACGAAAATCGCTTTCAAATGATAAAACTTCTATCATCATCCAAACCTGTTTGACTTATTTTTTTTGGAAGCTGAATTAATACATCATTTTTGAAATTAACGCGAGTGAGTACACATGTACTACGTATATATTCGCGTGTCAAACAAGTTCGGAGTGACCACAGTCCAGCCCAGCACGAGTCTATAGTAGACTAATTATAGAAAGCTTAGAGGACAGCGGTCAGTCATAAATCACAGTTCCCTTACTTGACCACTGGCGACCCGCCCTAGGGCTCACCCTGTTTACCCATAATATTTGCCCATGCTTCATTTAAGCTCAAATAAACATTTATTTAATTTAAAATTGAATTTAATATTTCATGTAATTATTTTTTTTTTACAGATTCGCGGCTTTTGCTACAAATTACTGCAAATGTTTTATATTTAAGCAACTTAAATGACCAAGGGTTTTGCTGTGTATTAATTAATAATTTTTCTACTTCAAATTGTATACTCCTATTAGATTTTTTTTATTATTTTTGTGCAATTTTTTAAGCTGTATAATATATTTATGATACTAAGCATATTTTTGTTTTTTTTTAAGTCAAAAAAAGTCAAGTAAGTGGTAAGTAGTTAGTAGCTAGTAGTATAAGTAAGTTTTAGTGAAGTCGAGTAATCTTCGATACTCACACAAATAACACACACAAAACAGAAGGATTTTTTAGTAAATATTCGATAAATGCAACTTCTATAAACGCAACATTTGCTATTTGCAACTCTCTATAAGTGTCTATGTCAATTGTCAATTCATTTTAATAAGGCATTCCTAGTAAACCACTTGGCCAATATGGCGGCTGTTGGCATGCAAGTCTTCTGTCAAAATTGTGCATTGAATGTTTTAATGTAGGTGTAAGATTTTTTTATTTAATTATATATTCTTGTAGCTCCACTTGGAGCATAGGGCACCTTTCGGTGTTTCTTGGCTTTATTTTTTAATAAGGATGCCAGCCTTATGTATTTGTCTGTTTACTAATTTCTTCTACTGTTTCTTTCCAATTTGTTTTGTTCTCTGCTTTCCGTTTTAGGTCGTTCCATGATACGTTTATC
>JARJDX010086866.1:0-16490 GCA_030264735.1 Gymnusa sp. GC000175
TATATATATATATATATATATATATATATATATATATATATATATATATATATATATATATATATGTATTAGTTCATGTATTAAAATATAATTTAACAAACAACGAAAAAAAAATGAAAAAGTATGGACCTTGGACTTTGGACCACAGCATGCAGTTTAACATATTGATTCCTATTCGAGCTTGTACAGTTCTATTTTGGATATCCTTTCGCGTGTCTCCAATTTCTAATATACTGTCTAGGTACTTACCCTATACATCTTTTAATTTTTCTGATATATCGTTCTTCTTTTTCGTGTTTTATTCTTACATATTCTGTTTTGGTCATGTTCATGCTTACGTGCTTATGACCTTTGATACTCTTCTTCTAGTTTCTCAAGCATGCAGTTTATATCTAGTTCGTCATTTGCAATTAGTACCTGATCATCTACAAAAAATAGCATTGTCAGGATGTTTTCTATTGTAGGTATCTATTTTTATTCCTCCTGTTGATCTTCTCCTGTTCGCAAGAGCTTGCTGATTTTAAATAACGTGGTTGATAGACTACACCTATGTCTTAACCTTTTTGTGACGGGAAATGGTTCTGATACTTTATTGTATTGTTGTATGAATCTCTTTGCTTGTTTATATATGTTTATTATAGCTTTGTGTAAACTACATTTATGCCTATATTTGTCAAAGTTTTAAACATTTTCTATAAGGGTACGTGTCATAAGCTCTTTCCCGGTCAATAAACACTCGACGAGTAAGTCTATTTTATGCATAATCTCTTGTAGTGGAAGGATAATATCTATTTCAACTTGAAAACCGCTGCCTCCATTCCATTTTAATAAGCGACAGTACAACCTACCCATTGTATGAGTAACAGGAATACCTCTATACTTAATACAAGGCTCCAGTCCTCTGGATCTACACCTTCGATTCTATTTTTCCCTCTATTGACCTGAGCCGCATTTGCATGTAAAATAGAAACAAGCCAAAAATAATCAAGCCATTATTTAAAGTTGCTTCACATTCTGTATATTAATCAAGAAATATGGTGGTGTAATACCGTTGCTATAGCAAAATATAAATAAAATATAATCATTCAGTGAATTAAAAATATGCTAGTGACTAATATAACCTTTATTCTACATACTATTAAGTAGTGTTATATTGACTTATATTTTGGCCCTCTTTTTAATATGGTTTATTTTAAGAACATTTATTTTTTTATTATTATTTCACTACTTCTCTAAATCCGTAAGCACCAAGTGCCCAACCAAGTTCAATTAATTTCCCAACTTTTTCTAATAAATTCCAACACAATAGTATATACTACATTTCAGTGCAGTAAATTTTTTGATACTTTTTAGATTATTGTAAATTTTCTTACTTTTGTGTTTAATTAAGTCGTGTAGTTTTATTTGTTCTTTCATAAAGCCAACCCGAAACTAAGAAATTTTATATCGATTCGAGTCTTGGAAGCTTACATTGTAAATTGGTAAATGTTTTATTAATTTTGCTACTCATCTTTAATAGACATAAACTCAATTGTTATAATAAATGAAATTTATTTTGAATAAGTAACTAAACTTTAATTAAAATATTTTAATCATTATTTATTAACACATGTATTAACTGCTTAAATTATATAATTTGATTACAATAATAAATGGGTAATTCTGTCTATGTAAATGAAATTAATATAAACTATTTTATTAACGCTCAAAATGATATACATATTCAAAAAAAAATCGATTGAAACACTTTGTAAATGCAAATTTATAATTCGTAGGTATGGAAGCGCACCCGACTTTATAAAATTATAAATGATGATAGCATTTTTGCATTGGTGATGAGGCGCATTTGATGCAAAAATTGAATTTAAAAATTGCGCGTTGGTGGAATATTTTAAATTTTCCATTTTCATGTGTGGTTTTGTTAAGGGTTTAGCAGATGCGGTACCCTCCAACTACAGAAGCCCAAATATGAAACCTTTTTTTTTTTCGTGCACACGTCCTTTTTTGCCCTGCTTAACTGCTGCACGTTTCACAACCTTCTGTGTGGTAATAAATGTCTGAAAACTTTAAATTGCGATTACTGATAAAACTATCTTTGACATTGATCGATGCCCCATCTAATTACAAATAAATATATATTGCATTTGCGATCAATAACCAATTTATTTGATTGTGATCCACAAACTTATTTTTATAAAATAAAAAAGCATATGCTAAAAAGTATAATTAATAGAATATATTTAATTATCGTATTATAACTATTTTAATAATTAACAAATTGTAAATGTATTTGAAAATTATATCAAAACTGAGCTAGTTGTCAATAGAAATCCTTAATAAAATTTTCTTTTTACAAAGTATCCCTTTTTAAATATTTAAAAAATCAAATTAATAAGAGGATGTTATTTGTCAGGTCAGTATTTTTAAACGATATAATAAATGGTCAGTATTTTGTTAAATGGTCAGTACTAAAAGTGGATTTTCGTACACTAACTACAAATGTTTTCATTTTACCACTATTCTCTTAAAAATTGCAATTTCGTCTTTAATAATTTGTTTCTTGCACTTCTCTGACTGAATAAATTGGTTTCCTATGTTTTCCGATACCCCTTTTCCATCTTCTCTATTCATCCATTGATCTTGTATAAGACCACGTTCTTCTATCTTCTTTTTGATTCCCCATATTCAGCTTCTTCTTGGTCTTTCTCATTTTCTATGGGTTGCCATTTTACTATTTGTTTTGGTACGCGTTCAAGTCCCCATCACCATATAAGCTGTCTCTTTCCTATTTCGTCGCATATTGGGTGCAAGGCTTTTATTATTTCTCTGAATTTTGCATTCGATATTCTTTTCATTCTCTGTTGTTTACCTTCAAAAACCTTTCTCGGTAGCATTTGGAAGTTTTTTTAATCAGTTCTTTATATGTCATATTTCACTTCTATACATGATAATGCTTTTTACAATTGTGTCATAAATACCTATTTTCTTTTATTTAATATATCTTTATCCCACAGGATGTAGTTAATTGTAGATATAGCTCTTCGTCCTTGCATATTATGTTGTCTCATTGCATTAAGTGTACCTCTTTATTTTTGTTCCATTTGTGAAAATTAGGTCTTCTTTTTCTCTACCCAGGCATATATAGTTTGTCTTCTGCAGGTTGTCTTCTAGCCTTCACTTCGCATATTTTCCCGCCAGGATGTCGTGCGGCGCCACGTGCTTCTTCAAGTCATACTTTTCTGGGTGTCATTACGTGGCCCAGATACTCGAGTTTTTGTTATTTTATTATGTTTATTATCTCGGGCTTATAAAACTTTGAGGTTTGTGAATCATTGCATTCAGCTAATCTTTAGGAAACGCCTCTCAAATGCATCTGGTTGTTTAGGAATTTTCTCAGTCACTGTCCATGTCTCCATACCGTACAAGAGTACTGAAAAAAACTTACTACTAAACCATTTTGATACGTAGTTATAAATTTAGATTGTCAGAACATAATACTTTTAACTTCTATGTTTTGATACCATTTTGATGCCAACATTTGCATATTTACTGCTAACGGCCGTTTTAGAGTTAAGTTTAACTAAGCGCTCCATAACAGTCTAAAGTTATTCATTTAAGCAATTTGAATTTTATTGGACAGTTTTCCATTTTTGATAAACCTTCGTTTACGTTATTGAGTACTTGGAAGATTTCTTCTAAGTATAAGTTAAACAAAAGTTAAGGGTGTCCCGACATAACATCACGCGACATATCATCACGCGCCATTACATCACAGATAGTTCATCATAAGACAATTCATCACATGTCTATATCATCATATAAAAAGTACATGTGATGATATATACACGTGATGAAATGTCGTGTGATGAATTGCCTGTGATGAAATTTCGCGTGATAATATGTCATATAACCAAAGTTAAGACAATATACATCCCTGTCGTACTCCTCTCTCAATTTGCATTTTATCGGATAGTTGTTGTTGTATCCGCACTGTTACTGTTTATTGACAGGATAAGTGAGAAATGACTTGGATGTCTTTATTTTTTACTGAAGAATTTTAAAAGGTTTTTAGCACTCTAGCATGCCTTACGCTGTCGAATGCCTTCCCGTAATCTATGGCGCAAATATATAGATCTTTGGACGAGAACTTGTGTCACAGAAGCGTTTTTGGTTTACCTAGAGAAAATCCGAACTGTAAATTTCTCCTAGCTTCCTGTAGATCCTAGAGTGAATGACTTTCAGATATACTTTTAGCTGATGCCACACACTTTCAGTACCTGTTCTTTTAGGAAGCATTAAAAACGTGGTTTTGGGCCAATTGGTACGTATGATGGTATTGTTCCGTTTCATAGATTAGAGTAAATAGCTTAATTGGTGTCTCTAGATTTTTTTACTGAGTAATTATCTACATATATTTTATTTAGCCCCGAGGCTTTGTATTTATGGCATATTCTACTTCCTCTATTTATATGTGTGGGTTATCTGCAGCAGCTTCTTCTTGGTGTTCCGCTTAGTTATCTTCAAATAGTTGTGACACGTATATTACCCATCCTTTCAGTTGTTTATCAATGTCTTTTATCTTATTACCCTAACGTTCTTCTATCAAGGATGAGGGTTTTGAATGGTTGAGACATGCGAGTGCTTACAATTTTTTGTGGAGATTGAATAGGTCGCACTCCTCTCGATCTCGTCTTCTTTCTTCCATAAGGCCCAATATTTTTTTTTTCGTCAACGATTTCATTCCGTTATACCGTGATTCCTATATTTTTGTTACTGAAATAGTTATTAGTTTCTTTTTGCATGCTTTTCATAACTCTTTTCGTTTACCTTGATCTACTCTAGGTTATCCGTAATTTCCATGCGTATTTCTTCGTTGGCTACTTTTGTTCTATCGATTTTAGAGATTTTTATATGGTTTTTATTGGCGTAGATTTATACGTGGTTTTATTACTTATTCCGGCGATGGCTTGGCCCCTTTTTACGTTAGCCACCTTGCGGTGTTACCACTCTTCACCACATGGAGGTGGGGAGTTGGGGACTGGCATCTTGTTATCATTGAGCATGGGACTAGAAAGCTTTTCTTAGACTCTCAAATACTTTATAGAATGGTATACTTTGGGTCTATTTTATTTTTAATAACTTTCCGTACATTCTACTGAATACCTGTGTGATGTATATGCCTCGGTTGTTTTTGAACAGGTTTTTGACCCTTTTTTATGTATCGTAGCTTTAGTTTGTTACAATCTAAGTTTGACTGAGATCCTAATATATCTGTTGCTGATGATAATTATTTGGGGTTTTCGTCTTCAACGGTAGCATGTTGTACCGACTACAGTTGTTTATTCAAACGACTTAGAATTTTTGTCATAGTTTTAGTCGGTTTAGATAACCGTGGAAATAAAATATGACCTTAATCACAATTATCTTGTACTCCACTTGTAGGTACTGAAATAAATGTGACAAATTTTTCGTTGCTGTGTTATACGAAATTTTAATGTACCGTATAGCTCTTTTGACGTCTGTCTTATTTGAATCTCTTACAAAAATATACCCCTTCAGAAGTTTAAAAGTTATTGCTCATCTTAAAATTGGTGGCCGAGTGAATAACACCCTCAAAAATATTAATATTTCATCTGGGACATTTTTTCGTACGATGCTTTACTTAAATCGATAAATATACTACCAAAAAATTTAAATTTTACTGACTAAGAAATCATTTTATACTGACCAATAAATCAAAAGTTTCCTAACCATTAGTATTTTATATTGACCAAATTAAAATATATACGGATCTTATGTTAAAAATATAGTGACCAAAAGTGAATAAAAATACTGACCAATTACATATTTGTGTTTTTTAAAATTGAAAAATTAAAACCCATTTATATTTTTTAATTACGTAAAAGGTTTAAAGTAGAACTTAAAGTGTATTTAATGGATTTGCTATAATTTTTTATATAAACATAGAACATGGAAATATGTGTGCAATTGAAAATATTCTAGAGGATTAATGATGTATATATGTTGATAGATTTGTAGTAATTGTGAAGTTGTCAGTGGCAATATTAAAAAGGATTTTGATATTGTTATAAAATAAGATATAAATTGATCCTGTTAAAATTGATTGAAGCGATCTGGACTCATGCACTTAAAATATATATCGCTGATAGATTGGAAGCAAGTAAAGGTGGTATAATCTAGCATGCCATTCGCACGAGGATCAGATGCGTTCTTTGAATATAAGATGGATATTTTGGGTTGCATTGCGTCTTAAGTGGTTTTCCATATCCCCATATTTTTATTGTGTGATTTATCGCAAGAAATAAATCAATTTTCGTCACTTATATTTCCCATAAATCGATTGAAAGCTTAATTAACCCGGCGCATTCACCATACCTACGTTTATAATAATTTTAAATGGAGATCGTTATCCTTTAAGGGCGCTTGAAGCGTCTTCGATTCCATTGTGATAGAGAAAAACCCTTGTTACTATAACAATACCGGAACTTTACTGTTACCGTTGCCGGTATTCCCCTTGAATTATCACAAAGCACGGTGAAGAATTTAGAGCTAATAAGCTCGACACAATTGGACAACTCGAGCGAAAATCCTTAAAGTGTCAATAAGGATAATCTTTGATGTTTGAAGGCGACAAAGTTTATACTATCTGCAAATAAGTGTATTGATCCCATGCCCATCTGTATTGATAGCTACGTCACAAATCAATTTCTCGCAAGGATTAAAGCTTCGTATTTATAGGTTAGTGCCCACTATACATACCCTCAATCCACACTATAAATGAATTTAGTCCTGTATTAAGTGGATTACTTTACTCTGGATTACAATTAACAAGAGTTATGATCACTTCTATTTGTATTACTGTTGGGATTCCCTCAAATACTTATCCAGGCAGATTTATTAACGTCATACAATCGAAGTTTTATTTTATATGCAAAATTCGTTGCCTTTTTATTATAAAGAAAAACAAAGTATAATATGCTTTATGTCATTTATTTACATGACCTTAATATAAAATCCAACAACGTAAATTGTTAACTTTATGCCTCAAGCTTTTAATATATTTATTTTTGTACATTCTTAAATTATGTAAATATATATTTACTCTTGCTTATTCAAGGAGGATAAAAAAATATACCCTCTTGCAGGTTATTAAATAAAATGTTTATTAAATGTTTTTACATTTATTTATTAGTCTTGGCTGACACTGACAAAAAAAATTTTAGTTTTAAATAATTAAAAAATAACTGTTGTGTAAGTATTTATTTAAATTGTACATTTGCGTCGATTTAAAAGAGTTTTTAGGACCATAAGATAAAAGTTATTAATACATTTTTGGCCGGTTCTTGTTAGTTAAATAGATAATTAAATTGACATGTGACAATTAATATGATATGGTTATTAATAATGTTACATGTCAATATATTCGTACAGTTAATTAACTATGCTTAAGAAGACTGGACATACAACATTTTATTTTAATGTTATTTCTCACAGAAAATGTATAAAAAATATAAATTTACATTGATATTTTAAACTTAATATTGTCTGAGCGATAATTTTCACAAGGATAAAGCTTATAAAGTTCAGGAGATTATTAATGATTCTTTATTGAGTTAACGCATTCACCTTACATCCCCAATCTGGCGCCCTAATACTTTTTTGCTTAAAATATAAGGTTTTTTAGGTCAGAGCAATTTAATTTTAATTCTGCTATGGCTATAGACGAATATATTTGTTGGATTGACAAAAGATTTTTTTTTTGAACGAAGAGGCAATTAAAATTTTTTTCGAATATCTGCTTACGCGTCAAAAAAAAATTTAGATAAAATATTTCAGTAATATTATTTTTATTTCAGGTGGATTACTTTTGACTTTTTTTACAATTTTTTTGATTTACTGAGGATAAATCAAATTAATTACATGTCCTTGATAAATTATTAAAGTAATTGATTTTTTATCAAAACAATGTTACATTTCATGCAAACCTTATAAAAAAAATTATGAAATACAGATATCTTTCACTAATTAAACATTAATTTTTTATTATCTATTTGTTATAGTACGTAGAATTCTTAAATAATTCTTCTTTTTATTTTAGGTCTCAGTCCTATTTTCTATGTCTTTGCTTAGTTTGGTGAGTGGATTTCTTGAAACGTCGCTTTCCAACTTTCTGCCCATCATTTTTGGGGCCTCCCAACTGGTCTTTTCGATGCAGGTTTCCCAGTTTTAGCTTGTTTTGCTAACCTAACCTAACCTTACCTAACCTAACCTAACCACGTATCACGTGGTCCCTCCATTCGCGTCGTTGTTTCCTAACCCATCTTACAGTGTCTTGTACTTTGCGAGTTTCTCTGACATCCTGACTCCGCAGTCAATCCCTCAGGATTACTCCTTTGATCGCAGTACTTTTATCTCGGTTGTCCTTAATATTCTCTTTTATCTTGCAGAATTTCATTTTGTTTCTGCTGCATAGGTGAGGATGGGCCTGCTGCATGTTTTGAAAACTCGCACCTTGCTTTGTATGCTTATGTATTTGATTTTTCATATTATATCCCTTAGGCATCCAGATGTCCTAGCGGTTTTGGCTGTCTGCTATATGGTTTCTTTTGTTAAGTTTCTGTCGTTTGCTGCGTTAACTCCAAGGAAAATAAAGTCCTCTATAGGTTTGTTACCGCAAGTTTGCACCTGATAGGGACTTTTTTCCAATAGATATTTGCATGCTATATTCCTCTGCAATCTTCGGGATCTAAAAAGTAGGCATTGCAAGTCATCCTTACTTTCAGCTAGCAATACTGCATCGTCCGCGCATATAATACTTAATAATAGCGCCCTGACCATATAAAAGCCGTTATTAAGTCGTTAAACCCCGACAATAATTTGGTTTTATCGCATTAAATAGTGTTGGGCTTAGGCTGTCGTCCTGTTTCACATCTGCCAATACTGGATTTTTTTCCGTGACTGTATTACCTATTTTGACAATTGTTTTATTGTTTGTTTATTCTATTAAATCCATGCGTTAGATCGTTGAAGCACATAAGCAGCGGTTTGCTTAGTTGTCTGAGTATGAATATCGCCTACATGGTAGCCTTTATTTTTCGGAAGCCCTGTTGTTCTTCGCTAATATTTAGCCTTGCCATTATTTTTTTCTCCATTTCAGTCAATTTCTTAGATATAGTGCTTAATAAGGATATGTCTCTATAGTTTATTAGGGCTGCTCTTTTAACCTTTTTAAAAATAAGAATTGTAGTGCTGGTTCTTCATTCCTTAGTTATTTGGTGGATTTCTATTATTATTTTAAAGAATGTTGGAAAGTAAAATTACTATACCATTCTTTAATTCTCAAGAAAATCAAACCCAAAAAGCTTATTTTGTGGTCAGAAAAATCTATTTAAATGCCTTGCAAACGAATTTTAAATTTATTAAGAAGATTTCAATATATTATAGAAAAACTGTAATATTATTAAATATTTTGGACAAAACTTTGAAATATCAAGTGAAAAATGCTCAAAACACGCCAAATAACGATTTTTTTCATAATAAACAACACCAAACTAGGGTGTAAATGTGTGCTTATAGTTTATTTTTAAACACTCAACATTTTTGACTTTTTTAAAAAGCCAAATTTTGATTTTTCAAAGTCTCTTATCTTCTTTGTTTTTTAATCAAAAAAATTGACCAAATAACGATTGTGTAGTAAAATATATCAGCCTTAATGTGCTTAAATTGGATTTTAAATATCTTTGTTGCTTTTAGAGATTTCGCACTTTTTTCTTTCGGTACAAGATTTTGAATGTTTTATTATTAGTTTATTTATATTTCTTGTCTCAAGGATTTGACACTTGTCACGACCCCTTTTTTGAAATCCACTAATCCGATGAATGAATTTGTTGTTTTGTGATTGTTTTTATTCATTAATTTTTTTATTAAGAATATATTATGGTCTTACGTTGCATATCCATTTTGACACCCATTTTCGTGCTTTGCAATTTAAATTAATTAATAATTTTAAACCACTGTTATTTTGGTTTGCATTAACTTACCTTACAACATAATTATAAACTCTAAGAGCTTCCCTTTGACCGGGAGCTGGGCTTAATTCTCCTTCAACTTACACCGTGGTTTATGTGGTTATGCCAATGAAATTTTTATAAAGATAGGATATCCCAAGGTAATTATTAAAGGGTTCTCAGGATAAAGATCTTTACAATAGGGAGCAGAGTAACCCAGCGGTAAAACGCAAGAGCGGCATGCTAGAGGGTCCGGGTGGTTCGATGTCACCTTGAAAGCCATTGGTCCCCGTCTGTGACATAACACTTGCCCTATTTATTACTTACATTAAGGACGCAAAAATTTGGCTGCCTGTACCAGAAAGCAAGAGCTTTGGTTCAAAAACGGGTGAAAACATACATACTACAGATTTATTTTGCTTCCTATGATTTTCTGCAGAGGTTACTAACAAACAAAAAAATATAATTAGCAAGTTCAATATAAAATAAAATAAAAGTAAACATCGGTACAATCCAACGAAAAGTTAATTTCCATAATTTTTTTTATTGTCCACACCTGTTATGCTTTTACAATTTGTCCTCTTTTGACACTTCACCTGTTCAAATGTAATAATCAATCTCATAATAGCTTTTTATATAATTACTTTAGTCTCTTTGGTATTTACACAATTTTATTTACCAATTTCAAGTTAAAAAGTAAAGAGAATTAACATCGAATTTGAGTCGTTAGCTTTGCAACTTCATTGCTGATTCTAATCCTGATTTTGGACTAGCTAAATGATTTTAATTAATATAAATTACAGCAAAATTGTGATTCTTAGAAAAAAATGAATGTGGGATAGGTTTTCTATAGATTTTATATGATAGTCTATTAATTTTTTTTTCCTAGAATGCCTAGGCAAGGTAATGCTTTGTCTCTTCATGGTGTCTAAATCTATGTCCGACGGGCAAATGGCCAAATATCTTCGGACATATGCTGATGTTCAAATGCCCTAGAATCGTCGAAAACGGATACTTGCAAAAATTAAAGTAATTTTTGTGACTTAAAAGAAATAATTGATTAAAAACAATTTTTTTTCATTTTTTACATATGTATCGTAAACTAATTAATGAAAACATGTGGGAGACTGATTTTTTAAATTTCATTTTGCACTTTACAAATATGTAGGATAAAATAACTGAGTTATTGATATTTTGGCAGCTTTATATCCTTAATAGTCACACTATTCTAGTGTGATTTATTTATATGCTGCTATCTTCCTTCTTTTAACTGTGTTCTCCAATCCTCTATTTTTTCCACTCTCTAACTTTCAGGCCTCACTTGTTCATTCATTTCGTCTCGCCAACATCATGTTCTTCCCCTTTTCTTTCTTTTTTTGAGAATTTAGTTTGTAATTGGTTTTAATCTCTTCGACTGTAGTTAGGATTTTTGATATTATAATTCCTAGGTATTTAAAGCTTTCTGTTTCCCTAATCCGCAGGTCCTCGTCAATTTCTAGGTAATTTACCTGCTCCCCTGTTGTTACGTGGTAGACAGTTTTTTTGAAATTATATCCAAGCCTGCTTTGGTATACTTTTCCTTGCCTAAATCGCAAGTCTTCTTTATCTTGCACAACTACCACTTGATTATTTGTAAAGCTAAGCGTATAGAGGTAGTCCATTCTTACTGGCACTCCCATTCCTTAAAATTTATCTTCAACTATTTAGCAGCTTGTTGAATGTATATTTTAAATAGATTAGGCGCGGTTTAGCTGCCTTGAAGTAATCCTTTAGTTGGTTTGAACCATTTTGGTAATTTCTGGTTAATTTTGACCGTCACTCTCTTGTTGAGGTGCATTTATTTTATTTCAGAGTTTGTTTCGTGGAACCGAATCATTTGCCTTTTTCATTTTGTTGTTGTTAAATATTGTATATTTAATCCTTGGTATCCTGCTTTGCATTATTCTAATTTGTTTCCGATTACTTTTCCATATATCCTGCCTGTTCTTGCAATCACACCTATCCCTCTATAATTGTTGCATTTGCCTGTTTTCTCTATTTTTAATCTTTTGGGACATTTGATAACAATTCTATGAATTTTCTCATAGGTACATTTAATCATTTCTGGGGGATTCTTTTTGGTCCCGCAGACTTTTTATTTTTTTAACATTGCGTTGCTTTTTTGTATTGTTTTGCCTGATAGTCCTGATTGTTCTCGAGCTCCTCCTATGCAGTTCGATATTTCGGCATGTTGTTTGCCATCTTTCATTTTTTGCTGTTGTTACTAAGGTTCTGGCTTCTCTATTTCTTTTTCTATATTTCTTAAAGTCTTCTTTTATTTATCTGTAGGGCATTAAGCTCTTTTAGCCTTAATGGCTGTGGTGGTTTTTTCAGTAAATGTAATTTTGTACTAGTCTAGTGTTCTCTCTTTTTCTCATAGTGCTTCAAACACCGCTTGAGCAGCTACTTATGTACTTTTGGATGTCCTCCAGATTTTCATTTTAAAATTTGTTTAGTTTTTGTTCTAGCTTTTTCTGTTATAGATCTATAATTTTGTCCTCTTATGGGAGATGAATTTTGAATATGTGGTCACCTTTTGTTATATCCTGGTTCCTCTCACCCGTATTTATTTGGTGTTGGTAAACCAGGGAAATTCCTTCTTAGAAATTAGATGTCTGTGATCCATACCACATTCTGCTCTCCTATTAACCCTGGCATTCTTTTCTTTGAAAGATGTTTTTTTAGCTATAACATAATCAAATATTGATTTTAAATTTCTGCTCGCTCTTATCCATGTTAATTTGTGTTCGTCTTTATGTTTTTAAATAACTAAAAAGAAAATAAATAATTAGCTATAATACAGGAAAATTTAAAAAAGGATTTTTAGCTTGAACTGGAAATGTAGTTTGTGGGACGTTTGGAAATAATGCGACTTTTCCATTTTAAGGATTAAAGGAATAATACTTGTGCCAAAACAAAAGACTAAGAAAAAATTATTATATCTATTTACTTACACAAGTTGTCCTATATAAAAGTGGTTACTTATAAAGTGGACAAATAAAACTATTAAAGCCAACTACAAATTTTTAAAAATATTTTTATACACCTTATATAAAAAGTAATTGTAAATAGACCCAAAAATGATTCTTCTAATATTTTTTGGTGAAATATTCAAATTTTACACAAAATAATATTTTAGCATAAATTTTCCGCTTCAAAGGTGTCGCTCATTAAAATAAATTTATATATTTAATATAAATACAAAACATAATTTACGGCTGAAATATTTTACAATTAGTTTTATTTATTATGTCAATGTTTCACACGTTTACGTAATGGATGAAATTTGTCAAAATAAAATATTAAAATTCCCGCAAAATAAAATAAAATTGCTTTATATAAATCGTTTTCACTTTAAATAAAAAAAAATATTTGTAGATTTCCATATTATAGAAATTTAAATAAATGCATACTTGAAAAAATGAACTGTCCTCCAATCTACTTTTCCGTAAGCGAAAAAAAACTCACCCAATAAATTTTTTCTTTTTAATATAAGTTGTTGCATTTACGATTTTCAGAAATGATAATAAAATAATTTTTTTTTATAAATATCGGCTCATGGATTTTATTCATAAACTATACAGTTTCAGATCTTATAAAAATAATCATTGGTATAAATTTTGATAATGAACACAGAAAAATTTCTGTATAAACACATACATACAGACATCATATCTAAAATAGTCAATTTTTTTTCACAGGATTTTAAAACATGATGACATCTGATGAAATCGTTTTTTGCACGATTTTTATATTTTCCTTTTTCGTGATATTTTTTAGATAATTTTTAGCCATTAATAATATTTTTTAAATTGTAATCAATTTATAAAGTAATTGTGACTTTAGGTCTATTGGTGTAAAAAAGAATCAAATTTTTATTAGAAGATTCTACCGTAACCCGTAACTACCTAACAGTGAACTTTAAAAAGCTTTGTAAGTTTGACATCGCAGTAGTAATTTTATTTATAAGAGTTAATCCTGAACTGGTTATCAGCTAACAAACTTCTTTTTTATATAAATTTTGCATGTTGCTGAAGCAATACTTGATATTCCATATTTCTAAACAGCCGTCTTTATATTTCCAACGGCAATGTTTTCTCTTGGTTAAAAATAATTCTTTGCAGCCCATACGTCAGTTAAGCCCAGCAATTCTCAAACAAATTTTAGTATTATTATTATTATTTATTGCTGTTAAGAATCCTTTAAAATTTAGGAACTCATCATTTTTGTTGAAATAATTTCCAGCACAAACATACTGTCATTATAATCAGCTGACCAAACTGCCAACCAAATTAGTTGCACTGCCTCTTTTTAGGTTCGTTCTGAAGCTAATTAATTTGCTGCTGACTAAATAAAGAACTAATGTACTGATTAAAAATTAAAATCTGTCCATTCTGCCTCAATGATTTATATGACTATTCATTAACTTACTTAAAATATTTTAGTTACAAGGTTACACCCAAGTTGTAAAATGGTTGTAAACTACCAAAAATACAATGAAAACATTTTAGGAGGTACGTTTAAAGACGGGGCAAGCACAAGCGGTCATAAAAGTGTTTTATTCCTGGAAAATTTTACGACTTATCGGCGCACTGAAAAAATCATTTATTTCTTATTTCCGTAACAAATCTGATGTGGTAAACTAAGTATAAAATATTTGATGATGTTTCTCACGACATGAATTACAGAAATCTGCTTCTCAATTTAATTAATTTGATTAATTATTAATACTGATAAAATTTTAATATAAATATAAAGTCAGGATATTTAAAAGAAAAAAAATGGGCACAAATATAATCTGTAGAAGTAGGAAATATGAGGTGCATATTGTGAGCACAGATATTATAACTTATCTGTGTGTGAGTAGCTCCGAAACAACCAGGGTATATTATAACATATTTTCGTTATTTATTTATATATTTTCGGCAAATGGTTGGGATTAGCTGCTCAGATTGGTTCGGTTAGTATGGTTCATTAAGATAAATAATATTGATTGGGCGCCAGCAAATATAGGTTTTGTAGAAAAACACAATTACAACAGAAACATATTGTAGGATTAAGGGTGTTCAATTGTCCTAATAAAAGCAATCAATAAACGAATGTGGTAAATAAAAGGCAATAATAGGTTTAACTCATATGTTGCATATGAATCAAATAAAATTAAATCAAATTAAATGGAAATAAAAAAGGTATTACTTTTGCTGCTTACTTCCGTTGGTAAAATGTACTTGCTTGTTACAATGAATGTTGAACTGTTGGACTCCTAGCTACGTTAATGACTTTTAGTGAGGTGGTAACGAGGCAGTCCCTGGGACCTAGAACCGTTGTTTGAGGATGCCAGACACCTTTTCACCAATGCCCTTCTTTTGAAGGCATCACCAGTGTTTATAAAAAAATACAATACAATGATATTAGCAATAAAAAATTAATTATACATAAAACAATAGAACAACAAACAAAGGGGAAGGTTTAAAGCGCTTTCTAATCAGGGAAAATACTGAAATTTATAAAAAAAAAGTAAAGTCAAAAAAGGTACTTACAATTTATTGCTCTCAAAATTTTTAATTAAACGTTAACTTTGCAATAAGGTCTTTTCCGTGCTCCCACCATACTATGTGAAATTACACTTGCAAAATTAAAAAAAAACCTTTAGGTTATATAATCCTGTGGATTAAACACGTAAAGATTTAACCTCCACACAAAAGAAATTTTGGTAAAACGCAAGGGTAAAATCTACAGGTTATACCAACCTGTAAATTAATATAAAAAATTAGCTCTAATTAACCTACTACCGCCGGGACAACAAATAAAAATAAAAAACATAAAATTATTAATTAGAACTGTGAAACGAATTTAACTGCTAACCACAAAATTCCCGATCCAAAAAAATCAGCTCGTGGCAAAAATAAATTATCTCAGTAAAATTCATATAAATCCAGCAATGATTTTCGTTACTTTAAAGTAATACATTACGGTTTTACATGTAGAAATCACTACACACTCGACAATTTAATAAGATATTGTCCCTGAAAATGGCGACGGTAAATCTTCGGTCGGCTCTCAAAGGTAATTCGTGTTCGTGACATAGAATAGGAAATTAAGATTTTTAACGTCCATATTTCAAGTCGAGTAACTATAAAAAAATAATGTTAAAAGTGATTATCACACAATGTATTAAAGAGAAGAAAAAAAATAGAACATTTGACAAAGAGGAGCAAAATATAGTATATTAAGAAGTAAATTAGTCTGAGAAAGAGAAGTAAACATGATTTCCTCTTCTTTTTATAACATGTTTCTCTTTTTTAACTTATCAAAACTTATTTAAAAACTTACCTTCAGTCTCTCTAAAGCAGGTCTGTTCAACGTTTTTGTATATGGCCACTTTTTATTAAATAGCGCCAGCGTGATCCGCTTTACAAACCC
>JARJDX010086907.1:0-24151 GCA_030264735.1 Gymnusa sp. GC000175
ATTTTGGGATTCAATTATTATTGTCTCTCTTTTCGTAGCTCAACAATTACTCCCTGGATAAACTTCCCAGCCATTTATCCCCATCAACTAAGGAAGGCAGTTGCTCCCTGAGTAAAAAATAAAAACAACCCGGATAATTACCTCATGGACGTTCATGAAATTTTGGCTTTTCTACGTTTGCTTTTCGTAAAGTAAAATTTTATCCTTTGCGAAAAGCAAAAGTACAAGAAGCCAGAAACCAAAAAAGTGCCGAAACTTAAACCCTCCAATTAAAAAAACCCTTTGTTTCTTACATAGCGTTGTCTGGACTAACATAAAGTGTAATTTTATTCTTTATATTAGTCCAGACAACGCTATGTAAGAAACCAAGGGTTTTTTTACTCGAAGGGGTTAATTTTCGGCACTTTTTTGGTTCAGGAGTTTAACGGTTAATGTCCGGTTTTCTTTAGCCAGGGGATAATTTTCCAAGAACATCTTTTTTTCATCACCTGGTTCATTTCTTTCTTTTAGGATTTTGATATTTCCCTTTTTGGCCAACCTTCTCCCATTAGCATTATGTCCATACCACTGTAGTTGGTATATAATCTAGCAATCTCTATGTAATCTATCAGTCTCGGTATATTCCAGTAGTTTCTGTGTCATGGTTAAGTAATTAGAGCTTTTGGTCTCAGGACACTTCCCTGTAGCATCCCTGTCCTTATTTTATTAATTTTTCTAGACAGTACCCGATATTCATCTATTGGCGTTGCTCAAGGATGCTTTGCGAGGTCGTCGATATTCCATAGACTTGAACGTGCAGGAAGAAGCGCGACCATCCGAAAACCTTCTTCATGGAGGGAATACGCAAGCTTGTGGACCACAGCACCAAGTGCATTGACAAGAGCAGTGACTATGTAGAAAAATGATGTACATTTTAAACTCCTACTCAGACAAAAATTATTAATTTTTGACTTGCCCTCGTATTTAACACAACGCAGCTTTCGCCATTTATAAATTCGATAAGACCTCAAATAATTCTTAAAAATTAATTAATAAATAATACGATTAATCAATTTCTTTGATTTTATGTGTAAATTAATATAAAAAAATCTACAAAAGGTTTATGAACACTATAATATGTCAAACATGTACAGTATGTGCTTTAAATACTGTGTGTAACAAGGGCGATGTTAAAAGGAATATATCTATTTGGGTTTCGAGGCCAAGAGTGTTAAAGGTACTTTATCACATACTGTCGTACATTTTTAAAACAAATAACCAAAATACCTTTCATTTTAGTAAAATTTATATCTTAATAAGTATCACGAAAAGAAATGAATTATAAAATAACTTTTCTATATCAGTGTGCAAAAACATTTTTCGATTTTATATGCGCATCAATTAGAATAATAATATAATTCATATTTACATGTGTATGTGAAAAAGTAGAATGTAATGTCAGCATATAAATTGTGTTACAGAATTTTGCGAAGTAAGTAAATAACTTAAGCGCTGTTAAGTATAAAGTACGCATTTTATGACTCCAATGTATCTTATTCTCTCGTGTTTCTTTTTAAAGTCTGTAAGCCGCAACCAATTGACAATTTAACAAATATGTCGATAATATCTGCTTTGGCCAATAAATCGAACGATCTAAAATTGTAATCTCTTACTTTATGGTCTGGAAAATACCAGTTGAATTAATTTTAATTGTCTATCAATACAATTCTTGGAAATTCAAAAAAATACCCCCTTGATGAAATCAAGTAGTAAACACTCAGCCGCGTTTTGTTCTTGGGGTTCATTAATATATGACAAGAATACGAATAAAGCGCTCAAAATCAAACACTGATTCTTCAAAGCTAATATAACGCTAAAGGTAAAATGATGAACTTAAATTTGGTTCATATTATAATTTTAATAACGATTTTAGATAAGGTAACTTGCATGTGTTGCAAGAACAATCGAGTCGGACTGGGTGGTATTCTCACCACAGCAACATCGCTTGTGTAATTTATTCTTTTTTCAGGATGCCGAAGGGAAGACATCCCATGTAATTATCAACCCTAATATCTGAACATTACAGTATCTTCAGGTATTATTGGGGTGAGAAAAGAATCGATGGGAACTGACCAACCCTCTAACACTTATGTGAATCAATGACTAATGATATTTCAAACATTATCCATTCATTTCGGCATTTTATATATAACCATTAAAAAATCTAAATCAATTACGAAATAAATTTAAATTAAATGCTTGAGCAAAAAAAAATAAATTTACGACATTCAAAAAGGTTTGCTAAAATTCTAAGAAGAAATTCTTATTGACTTAAAGAACTGTAAATATTTATTTAAATTTTATATTCGGTCGTTAAGGCAATGTTAATCCAAAATTTTACAAGTGGGGAAGACCTAAACCTAAAGGATGATTATGCAAAGCAAGGGATAACAACTTTAATCTTTACTAATTGGAATTTTATTTGAAAGATTGTGAAGTAACAAAGCAACAGCTGTAATTTGCAAAAAAAATAAATTTGTGACGCCAACCCATACTTTGAAAATTTGCGTTGTAAAGCAGGCTATAACTTGTAATTGTATGGAGTGTTAAGATTCAATAAATTCCTTAACAAAAGACAAATAGAAATATGCATTTGAATAAACGTCTGAAGTTTTAATTTATGTAGACAAAACTGTGTATATTTTCCAGACAATTTCCTTTTGAAAACCAAGAAATACCCACTTGGCGGTTAAAATCTGTCATCGATCTCGTTTCGTGGTCCGATTTAAGTAAGCGTTGCATGCTGACTTTTATAATAACTAAATACGAATTCTATTATGTGCGTGTGCGTTCAAAATTTTTGGGGTAAAAAATTATGTGTTATTTCTTAAAAGTTTTGAGTGGAAATTGGTGGTTGTCTACTTTGAATGCATTGTGAATGTACGGCACAGGGTCAACTTCCTTGCTAATAGAGTGTTAAAAATAAAAGAACTGGGGAGGTCGTCAAGAGACATCTATAAAAAAAGGAGTTAAAACACCGGATGTATGAAGTTACATATTAACATTTGCACATACGTACATCAGAAGTATACAAAATGTTTATTTAAATCTTTATCTCCGAGTCTGTTTTTCAGAAAATCGGTTACAAATTGTAAGCCTTATCTTAATCTTAGTGCATTTAAAAATTAAATGTATAATCACTTTAACGGTTTTTTTATTTACATTTACTTTCTTATGTAACATTTTTTTAAGTTTTGAATTATTAGGTCAATATACTTTATCATGCGCATATTAAACTATTTATAATTTTTAAATAAAAAAATCGTTAAATTTGCGAAAAATTTCAAACTGCAAAATAGTTTTACCTGCAAAACATGATCTCAGGTTGGAGGTGCAACCAATTCTTGTCAGTTTCTAGAAACAAAGTAATTAGGGAAGGAACGAAGGATTTTTCGAGTTATCTGATCGGTATAAGCGGTATGAAAATAAAGGGAGGTTCGCTTCAAAGAAAGAACAATACGCGAAACGGGCTTTTATGGATTGCCCTGGACAGAGAGAATGTAGAACGCTTATTCTCATTTCATCAGACACGAGATGGTTTTATGAGGTAACTCGAGAATTCGTTCAAGTATCCGACTACAATCAAAGCGACCAAAATAAACCATAATTTAACATGCGGGTTTTGCGTGTGTGTGGGAGGGCGCCACAATTGACATGAGAAAAACTGCAAAGTCCAACATTTTATGCGGGGCTGTTTGAACAGCTTTATCTGAAATAATAATTATCTCAGCCGAAATATTATTATGTTTAGTTTTTGCACTTGTATGGTGGTGCACTTCAAAGGAATCGTTAAATTAGATCTCGTTTTACCCCAAAATTTCTATATTTTGTAAGCCCTTGACGTTTTTTTATTTAATAAAGCCCGCAGGAACAATTTGGTTCAATTAAAAGATTTAATTCAGGATGTAAAAGCAATTATTTACGATTTTAAAGAACTTCATTCACACCAATTTGGTTAGAGCTCGATTAATTGATGCAATACTTTTGCTTTACTTTGTTACAATTTGAGAACATCTTTGAAAAAAAAATCAAAGCTATTTTGAGTTTGTAATTGGTACCATGTCCTGGCTTAACCCGAAACTCCGGATTTGGATAACACATCTTTGGGCTCCAGGAATTGTACTATTTTTTCCGAGATGCGCTGAAAGACAAGCTATGATAACTGTGAACATATTTAAATACTCTTTCTATGCTAATTATTTTTGGGTCTGATGATTTGAAGTGTTATTCTACTATCTACTGCTTGAATAGTGTTAAATTTACAAAAGGTTTCTACAATATTGGGGTTGTGCAATCAGCATCGTAACTTTTGTTTTAATTTATAGGTTAGATTAGGTTGGGGTTCTTATGCATGCTATAGTAAAAGCAAAATTGAAGAACATGGGTTTTTAACCATTTTCAACCATTTTAAATGAGATAATTGCATTTAAAACTTAATTTGGTTTGCTCTAAGCACAAAATCGTGCTCATAACTTGAAAATTGCGAAAGATAATTCTTAAACATAACAAAAACAACGATAAAAATATTTGAGAAAATTTGCATTAAATGAAATATTTTGTAATTTATTTCAAATTTTATTTTAGTTTACTTGTTTACAAGGTTCAAAAATCGCGCTAGCAACTTGAAAGTAGTGCGAGATAGTCATTACTTATCAAGAAATAACATTTTAAAAAATTAGAAAATTCAAATGAGCAGTTTTAAATTTATTAAAAAAATTTGAAAAATTGTCTTGAATGATAGGTTTTGAAAATTACATTTTAGTTTACTGCAGGAACAAAAATGGTGCTAACAACTTGAAAATTTCATGTAATAATCCTTATTTACCAGAGAATAAGATATTAAAAAAATAAAAAAATTAAACGAGGCGTTCCAAAATTATTAAAGAAAATCTGATGACTTTGTTGTTATAATTTTAAGTAAAAGACCAGTAGTTTTTTTGTGACATTTTATTGTTTTTATTACATTTGTGTCTCCTATGTTTCCGCTTGCGCCATTGTCGAAGACTGTTACAAAATTTTAAATATAGTTGTATAAAAAGGTTATGGGGTACAGATGTTATTTTGGTTTTTCAATCATTTTTATTATTATTATGGAATGTAGGGGTTTATTTTAACTAACGGTGAATTATTTAAATCTAGCATTTTGTTTAGGATATTTCCTTGACGGCAATGTTTATGGATTTCAAAACTTTCAAGTAAATTTAGTTAAATTTTATTGTATATGTGTAAAATGGTCGGTTTGAATGTGGATTGATGATTTTCTTAAATGAGGTGATTCGCAAATGTGGAGTTTTCTTTATTATTTTTGAAAGCTGCTTGATGTTCTTTAATCCTTGTATGAAAATTTCTGCATGTTTGTCCAATGTAGATTGCGTCGCAACAATCACAGTGTAATTTATATACTCCACTATTATTTAAAGGATCGGTTTTTTGCTTACTGTCATAATTTTAACTGACATATCTTCCGTTAAACCTAAAGTGTTTGTGAAAATGGATCAAAGAGTTTTCTGTGTAGAACATTTTACCAATTTATTATTTGGCCTCAGAGAAAAAAATGTTGATATCTCCAAAACGGTAAGCCTGATCGAAAAAATTTTAAATAATTTTTTGTAGATCATCTAAATATCTATATTAAAATTTAATGGCTATACGACAAATTCGGTCAACCTTGATTTTCATTTTAAAATTTTCTATTTTTTTTTTCTACAGAAGCATATTTAAAAAAATTCCTTTTGAAAAATTTAAGTACCTGACCACATTTTTTCAAAAAAAAACCCAACGCTTCTATGGCGTCGGGACGCTTTCAAAATTTAAAAAACAATCGACTATACCTTCGAAACAGATCAAAATAAATATAAATTTATTGTCGATCATCCAAAGATCTATAAAAAGTCTTATGTTTAGAAAACGTGCTATCCCCGGATGTCAACCAGTGGCGTAGCTACCATTTTTGAGCCTGTAGGCAAACATCAGGAAGGGCCTCCCCAGGTCTCGCAAAACTACCCCCACCATATCCAGCAAAATTTGCAAAATGACGTCGGTCTAATTATGGAATTACGTTGGAATTGTGTTTCCCAGTTAGTGATACGAAGTTAAAGGAACTGTCACCTGTCACTTGTCCATTCCCATATTTTTATTAAAAAATAATTAAAACACAGTGGTATATTTTTAATTGCTCCAAACTTTCGAAGCCTTAATTGCAAATTTTCAAATCCCGAGTCGGGCCCCAGTTGCTTGAGGGCCCGTAAGCTTTGCTTACACTGGCCTTGTGGTAGCTACGCCACTGATGTCAACTTTATTTTTGAAAAGTTTATAATTAGTTTATTTTTTAAGTAACACGATTAATAAAAACTAATGAATTTTAAAATTGCAGCCAATTATGTTCCCCAACGAAAGTGTAAAGAGCATGACGTTAGCCGCAACAGTAAACTTTGTTGATGAAATTTAACATTGAGTGTCCCATCCCATCTCGAATTAGGTATTCCAAGCAAACCACGTGACCAATATGGCGGCTGTTGGCAAACTGTCAAAATTGTGCATTAATTGTTTTAATGTAAGTGTAAGACACTTGGATAAATTAAAAATTATAGATAAAATTCAATTACTAAACAACTAAAAATTCGGAATATCCATACAAACGCAATTTCATCAATTTTTTTGTGACCTCCTGGCAAACATTTTTAAGATGGAGGCTGTTGGCATCCCCATCTGATAGGAGGTTGGAATGCCTCATATATATTTTATCTCTGGGGACATTAGTCACTTTTGAATGATATATAACATATTTCATTATTGATCAGCTAATTATAATGACAGTATGCCTCTGCTACTTAATGGGTATACATTCAATAAAATGATGCTTAGAAACAAACGAGGATGAGTCCTTAAAATGTTAAATTTTGAAAAAATGATAAGAACATCTAATCAATAAACCTGTAGAGGGAACAGACTGACAGACAAGACAGGTAGACAGACATACGCAGACCGACACCATTTCGAAAACAACTTTTTTTGAATGAAAGGAGTCGAAATCGGATAATTCCGCAAAAATTTCGATTTCGAAAATTTTCGTGAAAATTCACTAAAAATCATAAATCATTAAAGATGTAAGTAAAATTCACCAAAAATCTTATAAATTTATTTAAAACCTACAAATACCATTAAAATTATGCAAAAATCCTCTAAATTCATCAAGAATTTATAAAAATTATTAAAAATCATCAAAGATTTATTTAAAAATCAACAAAAATCATTCAAGATCTCTGCAAAAATCACCAAAAATACTCCAGTTTCTTAAAAATTATTAAAGAGTTGTGCGAAAATCTCATAAAAATCCTCGAAGATTCTCATAAATCATTGAAGATTTATGCAAAATTCACCAAAAATTCTCTAAATTTAATAAAAATCTACAAATATCATTAAAGAATTATGCAAAATCCTCTAAATTCATCAAGAATTTATAAAAATTATTAAAAATCATCAAATAATTATGTAAAAATCAACAAAAATCATTAAAGATCTCTGCAAAAATCACCAAAAATACTCTTTCTTATACTTCGTGAATGAAATTAAATAAATCATTTTAAAGGTAATATAGAAAATATGGAAAATTATCTTTAATTAGAGATTTTGCAATTTTATTTCCATGTAACCCCAAAATTGGTAAAGCAACTTCATAACTTAAAAATTGTGTGAGACATGTAAAAAATTTTGAAAATTAAATAAGGTGTTTTAAATTTATAAAAGATAATTTGGAAAATTGTCTTGAATGCAATATTCTGCAATTCCTTTTAATTTTTTGTTACCTCACTGTAGATAGCACGTTAAAAGTTATATTCTTAAATGTAAAAATGTAAAAAACGAGGATTTGGATATTAAAAAAATATGTGGTCTCCATTCTTAAAAATTATTTTAAACATCATTTTTTGTAACTTTATTAAAATTTAAAATAAGGTTTAAATTTCATATTCCTTTATACACATATGTAAAGAAGTTTTGATATATTTCAATTGAATAATATTGAAATAAGTTGTAACTTTCATACAATAATGTGCAATTTATTATTATAGCATCATAAGCACCATTACAAACTGTTTCGTATTATAAAAGAAGGATGGCGTATCCTTTATTGAAAGTGTTAGCCTATACCAGTTTCGTTCTCAGCTATATGTATTTATTATCCTTTTCTTCCACAAGGACGGCTCTCTAATTAAACACCGACTATTCAGTCCTACCTTTGTGATGAATAAGAATCTCGAAGCGCATGATCTATGAAAAGGTACTCAAATTAAAATACCTTCTGTTGGGGTTAACAATTATTTCATAATTTTTACAACGTCTTTGTTGTTTGTTGTTTATTACATATACAAAAATTATTAAGATTTATTTAATTTACATTTTAATAGGCTTGTATACTAAAATTTTATTTTTGTGTTTACAAGGAAAAACTTTGTTTTTTTAAAAGAAAATTCAAAAAATGAAAATAAGATTTTTATCATTTTGATTTTCTCTAAATTTTCAAAATACATTTAAATTTACATTTATTTTATTTTTAATTATTGATGAAAATTATAAAAACAGCTTTTAGAATTGAAACTTTTGGTTTTAAATTACGTAAATTGTTTTTTGTTTCGCTCACCGATGCGGGGAGCATGATCAAAGCTGTGGAGCTCAAACTGTGGCTATTCGCTATTAACTGACTCGGGAACTGCAGGTTGAGAAACTCTGTTAAAAAATAAATACATCTCCAACGATTTAAATCGATGTAACTAACTTTAAAGTTTAAGTCGTGTTAATTGATTTGTTGTGTTGATCTCCAATGCAGTTGAACAAAGCTCCGGAGCTCTATCAACTGACTCGGGGACGAAAGGTTTAAAAGTGCTGATTCAAATTACTGGCATAAAAATGTTAAAAATGAAATTTTAATAAATTTACTTAATTTTTTCTTTAAAAAATTGAGGTGAATTTCATTTACGAATTTAAACTCTAACTATATTTCATTAATTATCAGCCAAATAGGTTGGCAGTATGTCTCTCCAACTTCATTTTGCTGTGTAATTATGTTGGCAATTACTACGATAATGACATCCGTTACTTATAAATGATATATAACCTATTTCGTTAACTGTCAGATGATTTTATGTTTCTGCTACTTGATGGGTATAAATTCAATAAAACGTGCCTTAGCAACGAACAAGGATGAGATCTTAAAATGTTAAATTTTGAAAAAATGATAAGAACAAAATTTGTTGCAAATTCAATACTCTTATGTTTCATCCAGAAACTTTATATTTTTTAAAATAGTAGCAAAAAACCGAAAAACCTAACCAATAAACTACCACTTTTTGTTGGTATCAGCCAAAAGTCATTGGGACCTCACAATTTTTGTTAAAAGCTTAAAAATTAATTTCCAGGTCGACCAGTTTTACCGTCTGTAGGGAGGACACGTAGACACGCAGACACCACTTCGAAAACAACCTTTTTTAAATGAGGACAGTCGAAAACCGATATTTCCACAAAAATCTCCATTTCGCAAATTTTCGTGATTACTACACTTTCTTCTACTTCGTAAATAAAAGTAGAAACTGATTAACATTCTTCTTACTATAAAATTCTAAGTAAAATTTCCAAATCTTCCATGGTGGCATCAGGTTTCGATCCATGGTCGAAGTTCATTACATAACTTAGCGGGTGCTGCTACAGATGTGGATATTACCGGAAAAAAATGTTCATGGATCCTTTTTTCCGTCGATATTTATGACTTTTTAAAGTCTAAATTTAACTAAAATTGTTATAAAAAAGAGACATTTTTTAAATACCGTTATGTGCATTAGACTGGCGTTAATCATTTCTTTCATATGACGATGTTATTTTTATATTTATGGGTAATTTTCAAACATGTGCAGAGAATTGATACTGTTTGATGAATTATGCTTCATTACATATAACGTGGCAGGAGGCCAATTGCTTTCAGTTAATTATTTTTATAATTTTTTTTTCAGTTAATTTAAAAAAATTAATATATTGAAAATGAATGTAAATTATGCTAATTGTTTGCTGAAGTAATCAGGTACATTAGCCCAAAATTTTTGGTTCAAGGTGTTGCAAATTAGTTTAAAAAATTTAAATAAATTTTAAAATATTTTATGCATTGGTGGTGAATTATCCTGGAATTTAAAATGTATACAGGTTAAAATTTGCGTAGGTTTTTATGATTACGTTGCATCATCGGCACAAATTTATATGCCAACCTCCCACCTAGGTCATTCCCAACGTTTCTTATAAATATTGATTCTGTTTTTGTATTTCGCGCCATTGCTTAATTATTATCGGCGCCCTAAAGACAAATTGGTTATTATTTTAGAATTCAACACAAAATTGTAATCTATCGACCCCTTTAAAATTAGATAAAATATATTGATCCCCATGGCGAAGGTATCAACCACAGTACCTACTATGGGAACGATCATTGGAATGCTGTTTTAACTATCATCTTGGGTTGTTTAGAATTACTACATTAAAAGTCCTTGCAACTTAACAAGGTTTAAAGGGCCAGCGGTTTTTTAAATAACCTACACAAACGGGCGCAGGTATTTTATATTAATCGAATTCATTTTCTTTGAACGTGTTTATACTTCAATTAATTTCCATCACGATTTATCAAATGGTAATAATCATTATTTGAACTGAAATTATAAACTAACAATGAGCAGTTCGCTTGCGGAAGTAGAGGAAGTAGCCTTAAATT
Organism: Gymnusa sp. GC000175; assembly: GCA_030264735.1. Classification (NCBI taxonomy): domain Eukaryota; kingdom Metazoa; phylum Arthropoda; class Insecta; order Coleoptera; family Staphylinidae; genus Gymnusa; species Gymnusa sp. GC000175. Next base: position 10,787 of record JARJDX010086907.1, read on the forward strand.
TTATCTGTTGCAAATTGTAAACGCTCATAAATCTCATGATATTTCTCAGAAGCACTTGAAGTAAATATCTTCACATGAAAGTCGATACTATCCTCATACCTCAAAAAATAAGCTCTTAAATTTGGCGACAATAAGATCAAGTGTCTCTGCTGGGTGGTATTTGGTACTAATAAATTTCGTTTAAATAATTTTTGTGGATGCACTTATATAATTATTTAATATTGTAAAAACGTTCTTAAGAGGCGAGCTAAAGCCCATAAAGCTAACACAAATCATAAAGCTCTGGGCCGACCATCAACCTATTCCAAGAAATTTCTAGGATGAGTTATTGCTGTTGTAGATTAAGGGCTGCTGCATCATTTCATTTTTATTTTCGACTCAAACATAGCTTACATTTTCTTGTAAATAAGTAGTACATCAACTGTAAAATTTCACTATCGTGACAGACAAAAGCAAAGGAAAGAGACACTTAGGAAATATCTTTCCTCGAATATGTTTTAGCAATTTCTCCAGACCCAATTGAGCCGTGTGGATTTATTGCCTATTTATGTCAATAAGAGAATATTATATAGGGCCATCAGCAATTAATGTCTGGCTTTAAGGACTTCCTCCTCTGTTTAGGTTAAACGTGCGGCGAACTAAAATGTTACAACCATGGTCTAGCCTAGCCCTTAGTTTGGTTAATGTCTAGGATAAAAAAATCACATAAATGTAGCCCCTGTAAAAATAACGTTTTATTGTGTGAAATTTTTACACAGTAAAACTCTATTACTGTGTCAAAATTTCACACGTCCGAAATTTTTATTACTTTCCCAAGTTTCGCCGCTTTAAAACCCAACATCGATATAAAAATAAATTCTTTAAGCCCAAGACCGCCTGCCAATATATCAATATTCTTTTTATGGACACCTACCGCTTTATAACTTAAGCTTCCACCGTGATTTGCACATATTTTCTTCAATGGAATTAATCAAAAAGACAAATTACATTCTAACTTCAAATCTATTTATTTCTATAATTTATTTAAGCCAAACATTCTGATTTTTGAAGCGTTTTCTAAATTTTATGGTGATCATTAATAATGTATTGATAGATATTTTTAAGGTTAAAAAGGGATTTAGTCATTAAAAAATTCCAAAGAATGGAATAATTTCTAAATGGCGTTAGCAAATAATTAAATATATTTTTTTAAGTTGTATAAACTGAGGAGACCATCTTTTACTTCAACAAAACTCGAAAATCCATAAAAAGCCGAATCTAACTTACAAATTTGTTATGATGTTATGATTGTAAACATTTTTTACATTTAAACCGATTCAAAAGGTGATAGAATCAAAGTTTAAGTCCGCAGGCCGAAAAAGGCCCAATTGAGCCGTGTGGATTTATTGCCCATATAAATCTGTTGCCATTTCTGTCAATAAGAGAATGTTATTTGAGGCAATCAGCAATTAATGTCTGGCTTTAAGGACTTCTTCCTCTGTTTGGGTTAAACGTGCGGCGAACTAAAATGTTACAGCCATAGTGGATTGTCTAGCGCCTAGTTTGGTTAATGTCTAGGATAAAAGCTCAAGTCCGCAGGCTGAGAAAGATTTCAATTAAAAAAGCAATACGTTGTCTTGCTCGTCTTTAATATCCACTTATTAAGTCAGCTTGGATTTTTGTTTAGGCTTTCTTGTTGACGTTTTGTCGCAACGTTAGTACCGCCCTATCGTCTACGAAATTGCCTCGAATATTTAACTGATTTTTGGAAAAATTCGGTGTGAAGAAGGTTTATGATTGGACCGGGAACAATGCCTTGCCTTGATTGGGAAATGTTTCGTTAATTCTTAAATTGGTCTGTGAGGGTTGTAACACTTGAAAGAAGCCGTGTGGGTTTCTTTAAGTTTGTAGAGCATTCCTGAGTACCAAACCTCACCAAAAGCTTGCGGACATTAAAGAGTTGGCCTCAGCAATATTTTTATTTTTATTGTGTTTTTATGCAATTTGGTGGAAGCAAGTTTATATAGACCAATCAGAATTTTATATACCCTATCTTCTCTGTACAATATTAAGTTTTTTTTGCATGATTTGCCCTGTTTGGTTAACGGACACCAGATTAGGCAGCCATATCTCATATAGGGACGTATAACAGCTTTGTACCACACTGTTCCATGTGTGAATTTAGCCTCCTTGTTTTACAAAGCGCTTTTTTGGTTAGCCTTCTAAAGGAAATGTAGGTTTTTCCAAACAAGTATGGGGCTTTTAATCGCTTTAAATTGGTCTTTTTAGTAAAGTGCCATTTTTACTCGATTGGCCTTAAGGCTCCCTTGCGCCACGTTTTCGAAATCCTTATAGTTTTTTGTGCGAGTTCTGAGACTGTTCCATGTTTCCCCATGATAAATATGACTATGTCGTCTGCATATATTTTTTATTCTTTAGTCATAATAATCACAGAAAGAAGTTAAAAAGTAGATTCAAGCAACAAAATATTTGAATGACGAATTATGTTACGATATAGATTTTATAGTTCTTGTCAGCCTTCTCTTGCCACTTCTGGATCTAGGCCTCTTCCAAGGATTTCCACGTCTTCCTGTTAGTTGCAGTTTGGATCCAGTTTTTTTCCTGTTATCTTCTGTATACTGTCTGGCCATCGTGCCTGGGGTCTGCCCACGCTCCGTTTGGTCTCTGTTGGGCCCCAGGTTGAGATTCTCTTCGTCCACCGGTCTGGGTCCTGCCTCGCAATGTGACCGGCCCATCTCCACTTAAGCGACTCTCACTAGCACCTCCATCATGCCGGTTCTTTTCCGGACCTCCTCGTTTTGAACTTTGTCTCGTAAGGTAATTCCGAGCATAGCCCTCTCCATAGATCTCTGTGTGGTTTGTAGTCTGTTCAATGTTTTTCGGGTCTTCTCCATTATCTCAAGGCGATAGGTAAGAACCGGCAGTACACTCGATTCGAATACTTTCCTCCGGAGGTTTATCGGGAACTCCTTGGATTTGAGAATGTAGCTTGGTTTTCCAAAAGATTTCTTTTAGGATACCAATATTTATAAGACGAGTCGAATTCATCGCTTTCTCAAGCAGTAATATTGCAACCATTCGTTTAATTGTAACTTACATGACTTCAGTATGAAAGTAAGACAATTTACATCGATTCGAGTCGTGAAATTTGTTAAATTATGTGGTACATCTCCATTATTATTTATATCCATTATATCATGAACACACATTTTAAAAGTTCAGTACATCCGTTGTTTATTAAATTAAACGAATAATATTATTACATAATCTTTTAAGCAAATTTCATTACGATAATTAATTCACGATAAAAACAAATGAATAAATTATATTTGTTCCAAATAAGAAAATTGGACTATTATAATGTTTTGTTATCAATGTAAAAATAATAGAATTTGCACACTTTAAATAACAAATTTTAATTAGTAACAATAACGGTTAAATAATTTTTAATACTTAAAGCGTTAGAATTAAACTTATTAGTTTCAGGCTTGGTCTACTTACAGGGGTGGGCAAAAAAGGGCCCACGGGCCACATGCGGCCCTTGAAGAAAACTTGTGCGGCCCATTTTTTCGTTATATCTTCAAAAATTTAGAATATATTTAAAATCTGATTAAACCACTTTAAAGTCGACACATTTTACTACAAATTTGATCTCTGCCTAATTGTTTTATTTAAAAAACAATGGTGATATGACGTTTGGAACAATAAAAATAAATGTTTTTGAAAAAGACAAAAAAACTTTTTGCTATAAATTTGGTTAAATAACAGTATATTTCGAAAAAAAATTTTGACGATTTTTAAGCGATTTTGACAAAATTATTTTTAGGTGAAAATGTAATTGTCAAAATTGAACGATTTTAAAATTAATGAGATTTTGATTAAAATTTGGTTTTAATTTTGCTCAAATTTAGATGATTTTAATTAGGTTGTTATGGTTTTGGTCAAATTTTGACGTCTTTCGTTATAATTTAGTGAACTTAGTTAATATTGCTAATTTTAGCAACTTTGGTTGAAATTTAGGTAATTTTAATATAAATTGAAATGTTTTTGTCAACTAATAAATGATTCTATGTAAAAATATGATGACTTTGGTCCCACTTGAAAGATTTTCGTCAACATTTAATGATTTTGTTTGAAATTGCAATGATTTTGATCATATTGAAGCGATTTGTGTCAATATTTAAAAGATTTTGTGTAAAAATATATTGATTTTGCTCAAAACTAAATAATTTTCTTAAAAATTTAGGTAATTTTGAATAAAATTGTGATTTTAACCACACTTTAGTGATTATTGTCAAAATTTATATAATTTTGTTTAAAAATTTGATGATGTGAGTCAAAATTGAACGATTTTCATCAAAATTTGAAGTATTTTTATTAAAACTGCTTGATTTTGCTAAAATTTAAAAAAATTTCTTTGAAATTTAAATGATTTTAAATTAAATTTCGATGATTTTGGTGAAATATCAGTGTATTTTGACAAAATTTAGTTATTTTTTGACAAAATTGCAATATGTTTTGTTAAATTTAAGTGGTTTTTGTCAAACTTGAGATAATTTTGGGTAAATTTTGGTCAAATTTTTAATTAAAATTAAAATGATTTTAATTAAAATTAGATTATTTTCATTAAAGTTGCAATTATTTTGGTAAAAATCAAACGTTTTTAAACAAACTTAAGATTTTAAATAAAATTTCGATTTTGTTTGATTTTCATCAAAATGTAATTAATATTTATTGCGATCAGCGAACTAGCTGGCATTGTGCTCAAATTTGAGTAATTTCCGGCAGAATTGGTTAATTTCAGCGTGTTTGGTTAAAATTTTGTTGATTTTATATACAAATATTTTAATTCTAGTTATATCAAAATTTAAATGAGTTTTACTAAAATAACTGTGACTGTGCTCAAATTTGAGCAATTATATCACATTCTGCAGCCCTCCAAAGGTTTTAGAGATTTGGCCCTTGGAGGAAAAAGTTTGCCCACCCCTGGTCTACTATATTAGAATCTTCGAATACATTTTTGGACTTAGATTTTTATAGTTTTCAACAGGGCTAATAATTTAAAAGAAAATTGCTGTGAATAATAAATGGAAGCCGTCTGGGATCATCGATGGTGTCAACATTTATTTACCTTACTAAAGCGATGTATGTATAAGCTACACATTATTTGTTGCAATAATTAATAGAGCAGCTGTTGGCATTCAAGTACCTGGGGATAGAACTTTTATGTTATGGAAATCTAGTAAAGGAATAATTTGGCCAAACATTTAAGTAACAAGAATGAGGGAATAAAATCATGAACACTGAGAGCAAGGTTACCGTTGTTAGCATATATAAAATCAACCTAGGACCTCTAATGACGTCGCATGGAATGCCACAGAACCAATATAGTTTCAAAAACGATGGAAATGAAACTACTAAGGTCGATAGCAGGGAAAACGTTCTGGCAGTGGTTCACAAACTATTTTTATCCGTTTATCCGATAGACAGTAGAGTTATTTAAGTGTCAATGTAGTTAAAGTCATATCCCTTACATGCCATCTATGATTATTAATTTATTAATAAAATTTTATACTTTATTTCAAGCACCAAGCAGCGATCATAAATCAGTGAGTATAAAATTGGTCTTGAACCTATATACAACAGACAGAAGCCTGACTAGTACACCCGAAAACACCTAGACAGGAAATATAAAGCGTTGAAGAACAAAACTATGAACGTCTTGACTGTGCATTAAACTTTAACGGTTAAATGAAGGCCAAGAAAAATACTGCTCCAAAACCACAAAAGAAGTAAAAAAGTAAAAGTACAAAAAACCTTATGGCTCTTTCCAAGAGAAGAAAAGCGCGGGAACCAGGTGAACTCAGACAGCTAAATGAGGATATTTCGAATGCCAATCAAAGAGATGGAAGCAACACCGAGAAAATAAGAGGAGTAATAGAAGAAAACTAAAATATGCATGCCATGCGAAAAAACCTATCGATTAAAAAGAAGAACATACGCAAATTATCAATATCTAAAGGCAAAATAATAAAAAATAACAAATTGGGGGGGCGACGATGATATAGTATTCGTATAAAACACGGAGAAAATGCTGTTATACATTTACTATGCAGCTTATTCAACGCAAGCTTTACCATAGGAATAATACCAACTAAATGGAATAACGCTGTATCACACTGATGTATAAGAAATGGTCCATAGCCGATTTAGATGCTGCAGACCTAACAGCATTCTGTCGCGAAGCTCGACTTCTATAAACCACATGAACAAACAGGTTTCCAAGCTAGTTACGGAACAAACAGCAGTGTTTGTTGACTTCCAAAAAAGGCTTTGATACTCTCAATAAACATAAAATGCTAACAGCACTAGGAGAATGATAGCAAATATTTAAGGCAATTTAAAAACATCTATGAAAACGCGACTTTACGATAACACAAAAAAATTCCAAATATAATAGTACGCTAATGAGACATGATATCTCCAAAACTATTTATTACGCTCGTTATATAAAAGAGTATATGTGAAGAGTAGATTGGGATAAAAAAACTGCCATAAATATTAACGGAGAGTATCTAAACTACATAAAGTTTGCTGACGACACCTTGCTAATCTCAATCACAATGCTAAACAGACTTCACACAGCTTCCTTAGAAATCGAATCAAGAATTAACGAATTTACGACACATTCAACACCAATCTAGTTCTCGGCAAGAGTATATCCTCTATAGTGGATAGCGCAGCGCAAAAACAAGTAAGATCTTATAAGTAACTAGGCCACAAAATCAAAATGTAGCGGTCGAGAGTATCCCTAAAGTTGAACCAATGACGCTAGATTAACAAAATCAAAGAGTATTGACCCAAACATAAAGCAATCACAATGCTAAACAAACTTCACACTGCTTCCTATCGGATCATGAATTAATAAATCTACGACACAATTCATAACCAATCTAGTTCTCGGTAAGAGTATATCAGTGGATAGCGCAGAGCCAAAACAAGTAAGTTCTTATAAGTACCTAGGCCACAAAATCAAGATAACACGAGCAGCGGTCGAGAGAATTGCATCCGTAAAGTTGAACTAATGACGCTAGATTAAGAAAATCAAAAAGTAGAGTCTCAAACACAAAGCAACACGAATCGGAGGACGGCCACCTACAAGATGGATAGACGATTTTATACAGTACCAGCCAAACTCGATGCACGTTTGGAGGAGCAAGAAGGAGATCTACGATTAGCAGTGATGACTGCTATTTAGCGGCGAAAAAAATATATTATAAATTATAAAATAAACAATTAAGTCGCAGTACGACTTATATATTGGCAAAAAGGCTCAGCAACGCTGGGCTAGACCACTAGAGTGTGGAAAGAAACATGTAGTGTATGTAGAGCATGTGGAGTGGCAAGATAAATGCGACGAGGTTGGAATGTACACCTCAGCAGAATGAAGACGAAGCTAATCGCCCACATGGCAAGTGAGAGCAAAGTATGGACCAGACGATCGTTAGGAAGATGGCAGACCGCCAAAAAGATGGAAGCAACATTTCGAAAACTGCTCAAATTAACAGGTCTAGTGTCTAAATTAAAAGTAATAATAAGAAGAAGACAAATGTTTTTATGTAATATGGGGTCAAAGAAATATTGATTGAAGCATTTAAAAAAGTAATAAACGCAAAACATTGAATCGATATTATTCGTAAATAATTTTGAAAACCTTTGAAATTAAAACATTGAATTCCTTATAGTTGATCGGGTGAAAAGTAATTTCATAGACTATTTACTACATTTAATGGCAAGTTATACGACAAGAAATGAATGCCATAAATGAGTGTTAAAATTTGCAAGGGGGAATATATACTATATACCAATAGATGACTTATATAGCTTGTAGCAATAGGTTATTAATTGTAAACTGAAGAATCCAAACGTGTTTAAATTATAATAAAATGTGAATTCCGTCGATAACCTGATACCATCCCGTCACAACACAACTTACACGGCGCCTCTTTTAGTCTCACCGACCGTACCAAATCACAAAATCTTTGCCCCATTGAATTTGGGGTTCAACCACAGACATAAAATAAAAACGAAAGCCACAAACTACCTTATGTTATAATATGACCAAAAAACAATAAATCAAAATATTAAAATCTAAAATTTAAAGTGAACTTGTTGTTATTTTATAAATAAATTAAATTTTTGTGTTTTATTTAAACAAATTTGAAACTTTTGAAATCTATGAACATTAAATCAGTGGATAAGCTATTGGAAGATAATATCTCAGTCATGCTTAAAATGTTTCATTCATATATTTTAGCTTAAATGGCCCCTCACAGTTTCCTTCTGATTTCTTAAGAGAAAAATCCTGTGGACTTCCATATTTCTCAAAGAAATTTGGTAAGTGTGGCTTACTTAAAGCAAAAATCACTTAAGGACTTAAGCTTCCCTTTATTTAAAATTAGGATGTTTCAAAAGAAATTATCTTAAAATTTGTCAAAATACACTTGTCTAAAGCTCTAAACTCCAAAGAAAAGAAATTTCTTTGAAATTCCAATCAGTTTTAATAACACGCTTTGCGATACGAAGATGGCTTTGAAGGGACAAGTAACGCGCGCGAGCCAAGCACCATACCATGCTTATTAAATTTGACGGCTAAATGCATTTGTTATAAAAAGTCAGTTAAATTTGTCATGTTTTGTGATAAAAAAAAAGATGAATAGTAGTTACTCTATTTATATAGAAGATCCCGGAGAGCGTTAGATTAATTTTTTTACAATTACAAGATATTTGAGGGGGGCGCTTTATTTTTTAAAAGTGTTAACAAATGTTAGTATCAACGCACTTTCCAAAAACAATTATGACCGTTAAAACCATAAATTTAATTGAATGCCAGATAGACTTGATTAATCTCTATGTAATGGTGGTGGAGCTTTTATAATTCGGGCTTCAATTGAATAGGCTATGTATACATATGTTTCTATAATATTTTGTTGTTTTTGTAACGGTGTATTGGGGCGAAGAATTTGTATGTATAAAAAGGGTGTGGGTAAGAAAGGGTAGACTTGGGCAAGGTCAGTGTGTATGGGTGGCGATCACCCAACGAGCTGAGAGAGAACTTTTTACGACCGCACTTGGACCGAAGCTGGACCGAAAGAGGAGAGGAAATTGAACGCTGGAAGGCGATAGATAATTACTTTGTTGTCTATTTTATTTTTTAAATCGTCAAGATTCGAATCATTAAGATAACAGATAAATTACTTGAAAACGGCCAATAAATTTAAATAAAAACGTATTTTCTTCATTATAAATTTATACAAAATATATTTACCGGAAAAATTCATCACCCTCAAAGAAATGGTTCTTCTTTACAATTTCAGAATGTTATCAAACAAAATCTGATTATAAACAGTGTTAAATAAGATGAGATTTATCTTTAAAGATCATGATTTGGGTAAAGTTCGTTTATGTGAATAATTTCCAGTCGGTAAAAACAAAGCACGTGAATTATACGAGAGGTATAAAAATAAAGAAGAAAGAAAACTAATCTACTTTCAATTTCAGCAACTAAATAGGTGTTGCGAGTCTTGGCCCCTTTGTTCCTGAGAGTTAAAACTTCGTGCAAGCTATATATTAGAGCTCCGATAGCATCGCAGGAATGCAGACTAAAAATTACATTAGTAATCCCCTATAAAACATACAAATACAGTGTGGATCATCTGTTTCTGCAGGCACGTCAGTTATATAATTTTTCTATATTTATATAACGTAGCAATATATAGTATAAGATGTTCGTCTCTGTATATGTATGCATATTCACTGAATACAGATCGTCTGCAGGAATGGAATGGGAGAGTTTGGATTGTGTAAGGACCTTTGGGCGGTCTGCGAAAACCTGCTCAGTATGTGTGTCATTACTATGGACCATATTACACTTACTTTTTGTTTGGTAAACCCTTTTTAAGACAAAAAATCTGCGTTAATTATTTGCAATAATAACCATACTTCATAAGAATTATCTAAAACTCATTTTATAGTTACAAGTAAATTAAATTAATGACAAAATAATATTTAATTTATTCTTTTATAATTAAATTTTTAAAAATTCGGATAAAACTTTCTTTAAACCAAAATTGTAACTTTGTACTACAAAGTTTGTAATATTCATAAATGTCCACAAAAATTATTTTTATATTGCATGTTTATTTTATACGTTTTTTTCGACGACCTCGGGTAATAAACATAAAATAAAATTATCGCTTTGAATTTCTCAGACAATAATTATAAAATTATTGCTATAATTTAAATAACTTCTCATTTTTGCATATTATTGATTGTAATACAATTACGAATTAAAAGATTCACACGATTTCACTTCAAAGAAAATTTATTAAAATGTTGAAGGTTGGTTCAGCTTTTTATTTTATTTTACAAGAAAAAAACTGATATTCAAAATGTTGAAGCAAAAGATATTTTCAAATTTATTAACTCATTTAATTAATTTGTTATTATTTATTTCCAAAATATTAGTTAGTAACTGTTTTTGCTAGAATTTTATCCCTAACTGGTATCGCTTTAGTGAGATCCACAGAATATTACGAATTATTCCCTGTGTTAAATGGTAATTGATGATCCTGGCAATGAAACAAGGATCTTTTAAACCAAAACTTAGTGCTTTGGCACTGAGGTACTGGGTGCAGACTAAATTTAGTTCTGGATAAGACAAAAATGTATGGTAATCATGTAAAATGGAAGAAGTGGAGTATAGAACAGTAAAAATCAAAAACCACCGAAAAAACGGACCCCCTGTTTCTTTGGCGTTTTCGCCATATGTAGAAAACTGCATAGACAAAATCGGACGAATTTTACACAAATACTATGTAAAGACCATTTTCAAATTGGACTTCAAAATTTCCAACTCAACAAACAGTGTGAAGGGCAAAATTCTTCTTTGAAATCCGGGAATTTATCAAGTCAATTGTCTTAATTGCAATTTGAAATATTTTGGCGAGACCAAACGGCAAATTAGGATACGCATAATTGAGCATAAACGTCTTAAAAACATCGGTGGCTCAGCTCTGGCCGAACATTCCTTCGAGACAGGTGATCAAATTGATTTCACCAATGTGAAGTCATTATCTATAATTCCTCGTTATAAGAAGCGCAAAATTTGCGCCCTCACTAATAATTTTTTTATCCTATATAGACATACACCCTTGAACAAGGTCTCCAATCATCGGACTTTTGCCCCTTAAGAATGCTCCCTGGCGAGCGAAAGGTTTGCAGTAACCAATAAAAATACGAGACTTAAACTCGAAAGTAAGAAAATTTACAACTAAGTACATCTTTTATTCGTAGATCTCTCAAAAGCGTACGATAGCGTAGCAGTACAAAAATAGTGCGAAGTCTCCCATTAACGTAACCCTTATCCAAGCCGCTCTCGTATAAAAATAGGGAACAAAATATGAAAGTGTTTTGCACTCCGCTAACGGTGCTGCCTATCCCCTACATTATTTATCATGAACATTAACATTGAAAAGTAAAATGTATGGGCATGGCCATTCTCTTAAATAACGACACCAACATATATANGATGCGTGCGACGAATATAAATATCTGGGAGCAATTTTTGACTCAAAAGGAACAGACGATAAAAAAATACGTCACAGAGTGGTACAGGCAAAAAAAATAATAAACACCTTAAATGGAAAATGAAATAACAAAACGTAAATACAACATCTACAACACTCTAATTAAAAGTGGTTTGCTCAATGGCTGTGAAACATGGAGAATGACCAAGACACTGGGAAAACGAATAGCAGCGGTAGAAATGGATGCGGTGAGAAGATCATTAAGAGTATCACGGTGAGATAAAATCAGAAACGAAGTCCTAAAGGAAAACATAGGTATGGAAGAAGATGTAATTCAAAGTATACAATCTCGCCAGTTAATATGGTATGGCCACGTCCGTCGAATGGATGAGTCAAGACTACCTAAAGTAGCACTACAGTGGGTTCCAAGCGAGAGAAGAAATAGGGGTAGACCCAAACAGAGATGGGAACAGGAAATCTCCAAAGTAATGAGTGAACGCAACCTGCAAGCAGATCAATGGCAACATAGAGATGCATGGAAGAAAGGCATCGGATAACGTCGACGAACGTTTTAACCCGAACCTATATATAACCCTAGTGTGATTTTTCTTCATAAAAAAATATCAACCCATTTTTTTTGTATAAAAAGAAGTTGGCACCTCTAGGATGTTTATATATAAACCTTCAAACATTAATAAGTTTAAATGAAATAAAATGGTAACACTAATGCTCTTTGTTTGGAACTTCAATAAACTTGTAAGTGATGTTTCAAAAAATTAAAAAAGGTTGTCAATCTTACTATAACGTTTTTTATAAAAAAGTAAATAACAGTAAATTAAAAAAAAAATGAAAAATGTTAGCAACCCTAACTTAATTTTTCTTTCTAAAAATAGTTGGTAACCTTATGTTGAATATGAAAAAATGGTAAGTTACCGTAGAATGTTTTTTAAAACAGAAAAAAGGTGGTAACCCTGATCTATTCTGGTAATAACTCTGATAAACTTGAAAAAGCTACACACCTTAATCTAACCTGGGAAAGCAAAAAATGGTTGTAATTATTATTGATTGAAATAGCTATGCACCTTAACCTAACCTGGAAGAGAAAACTTTTTTGTGAATTATATTAATTCAAATTTAGTTTAATGCGACGTAAACAAAAAAATTGGGTACCCAAATTTGGAATAATCCAATTCTACGGATAAAATCTTTGTAAATATTTTATTTGCTTTTTCTGAAACAAAATATAGTTAGCAACTTACAGTTTTTGCTACAGAAACCAATTTCAACTAAAAATGGAAGAAAAAACTGGGAGGCTAAAAAAGTTATGGTAACCGAAAAACAAAACAAAAACTGAAATATGACCCTCACATAGAATAAACAAATAGAAGAAAAAACTGTGAATCAGAAGGTAAATAAGAAGTGAATCCAAAGACAAAAAATTATATAGACATGAACAGGTTAAGATTAAATAAATGCCTATCAAAAATAAAGATGTAACATCGAAAAAGAAATAAAAAAAGTAGACACCTTTATTGGAGAAAAAAAATTATCAAAAGCCAGAAAACTTATTGGATCCTTGCGTAAAAACAACATTAACAAACTCAGATTAATACCAATAAAGTAGATTATTGCTGCCACGCAGACTTCTCTGGTGAGCTATGAACTCTATGACAAAAATACATGATTCCCCAAGAAGATAAATAAGGGACCTAAATTACATGTATTTGGCAGGTACTGAAATAAGGAGGAATAAACAACACCATCAGAAATGAAAATT